>JAMKCH010021941.1:0-21757 GCA_023653785.1 Ophioderma brevispina | reverse complement strand
CAAACAGGTATCAACTTTAAATCAACAGCTTATATTATCCGTCCATTGTAAGTCCGAAGCCAAAGCATTTTTCCATGCAAATTATGGCCTGCAGGCTTTCCTATAGTCAAACTCTAGTATCTAAAATGACGAGTGCAGATACCCAGACCCGAATGATCCACAACTCTTGGATAGGTCTACAACTCTTTACATGACTCCTCCGACACCCATGACTCAACGTCTTTACATGACTTCTCCTAAACACGAGTGTGCTTTGATTCCATTGCATACAAATACCAACCCCACATTCTACGCAATCGGTTGGAGCGAGGAGAAATTCCCTTATTCCACTATATCTTTTATGCAATTTCCACCTTATAGGAACATTAGTAATGACCAAGAAACCGACTCTCACAGGCCTCGAACTAGCAAGTCAGTTGGATCGAATTTATTAATACGAATAAAAACAATTCGTCCCGTAGCCAGCGCCGCCATTAACCTTATAGCTACAGCTAGCTAACAGACTATACACAAATGACTAGGACATCTTTCTTAGAATTATGAACTATGTTTTCCTGACAAATTTATTTGCACAATGTAGTATTTGAATATCTGTAAGGTATTAGAACATAATATAGAAAATATTAACCGACGGAAATAAAAATCAATTGACGGAAAGTCATGTTGTGAATGTTTGTACTTAAAAGTAGGGAGATCTTTAGAGAGTTAAAATGCGGTGATTTGTCACTCAAAAAGCAACTCCATTTGACGAATTATATTTAGCAACGCTGTGATGGAGCGTGTTGTAGTGATTATGGAAAATGTTTGTACTTGAGTGGGGATTCATTTGAGAGTTTAAATAATGTGAGTTTTGTTACCTTCAAGTATTAGCGAGTACGTTAAGAAAAAGTTTGATGTGGTGTGTTATGACTGGTGGTAATGTTTAACATTTTTGAATTAAGGGCAGGTTGATTCCGAGAGTGTAATAATGGCGAGTTACCACATAGTATCATATTGTTTTGTTTGCTTCTTTCTTCGCACATTGCTTTTCAAGATATAAAATAGTACTGGTACACCACATCAAAATACTTTCTGTACTGTGAAGTTGACAACTCACCATACCATATCTTTACCCCCTAAACTACCCCCCTATACTTGACAAGTACTAACCTCCTTTTATTTCTTCGTAACACACCACACCAGAATGTTTCCCACACTACTCTTGCAATACGAATTCTGAATTAACTCACCACATTTAAAACTCGAACAAAAAGCTTTAACTGTAGGGTTTTTAAAAATACATCAACATAAGACGCCACATCCCACACCTTTTGACATATCTAACTCTGCCAATAAAGAGTAACTCACCATATTTAACCTCTTTATAACTATGCACTACCCCCACCACACCCACTTTATAAAAGTTTACAACAATTCCCAACTCGCCAATATAATATTCAACTATCAACTGTTGCCAAAATCTGCTTAATAAGAAATCTTAAAGAAGGCGACTCAGAGATTTCCCTGAGGAGGCCGCCCTCAATTTCCAAAAAAATCGTGTTTTTTGCATGCACATATGCTGTCATATACTAATCCGTGTGACCATGCTAAAGCTTAAATCGAATTTCCTTCATGATATAAAATCACAACTTTGGTTATAAATGTCCGGATTCGGAATTTTTGTTATACACGGTAAATCCTATGGGACTAATACTACCAACTTTGTACTGCATCAAAACGAAAAATCCGATTCATCTCAAATTCGGAATTGTTGGCATTTTAGGTTACTATCTTATTTTTCCAGTTTGACTATTGTTTCAATTATTCACCACAAAAAAAATATTTTAAATCTCTGAGTCAGACTCTTAACTCTTCCCACCTCCCTGGATTGATATCTCACCATATTTTAATGCTCCACATTTCCTGTCCTGCCTGCAAATAGGCAGCCACCAGTGCTGATAATGACGAATAAAATTTTATTCGTTTTTTTTACTTCCGTCTTATCAACTGACTAGGGTCGAGTGGTCGCCCCCGGGGTGGGGATCGCCCGAATCGATCTTATACCCTGCCGAAACCTTAAAACCATCTTAATAATGAAGAAGTAAAAAGGTGGATCTATTCAACCATTAAAGTGTTAAGGGGGGGGGGAAAAAGTAAAAAAAACCATTTATAATTTTAAAATGCTTTTTCTTAATTTTCCTAATAGTGGTAATATACATGTTTATATATCATATTGTAGGCCCATGTCACAAAGTTTTTAAAATCCATGAACATTTTGCTCTGGTTCCATGGTAACCCGTAAGTGCCCTCTGATTGGCTAAACACTAGAACGAATGAACTAAATAACTAAAATGCTACTGGGACGAAACTTTGGGGTTGACCATTGCAGGAGGTAAATACGGAGTGAACCATAAGCCGATTTTTTAATACGTGCCATGGCCACCCGGCAATGACAAATCGCATCTTTCACTGGCCGTAATTTGATTTGGAAACACAATTTTGAAAATCGGGCCTTCATGGTTCCCTCGGCCTATATTTGCTTAATAATGTTGCCAAATTTCATGTTCATAGCATGTAGCGTATTCTAGTACGTGCGTTCTCGTTTTGGATGTGTGCGTACTTTAACGAAACGAGTTATAGCCTCGAAACATTTAGACAAAATGAGGCGCTTTTGATGTGAAATATGGAATTATTTTTTTTAAATTTCATGTTATACTGAAATTTATCAATAATATTAATGAAAGAATCATCGAATAGGTCATCCATTGTCCTGTAATTAATTTTAAAATATTTGTCTTAAATTATCGACAGGGTGAGAAACAATAACATACATAAAAATCACTTACCCATGACAAGTTAATCACTTTAAATTATGGAAGGATAATAAAGTAATTTAATCTACTTCAACTTAGCCCCAATGGAATGTGTTAATAGTTCATAAATAATATCTTGTTAAAATATCTTAATATAACCCCTTGAAAATTTTGTTCACATGATAAATATAGGAGTGATGCTTTTTGGCAAATTTCGCGTACCCTACTTGACTTTGATCAGACATATCTCGGGCAACCGAATGTCCGGTTGCGATCGAATAAAAAGCATTTTGTAGATTACAGTCTACACATTTAGCCATTGCATTAATCTCATTTTCTGGATTAGAACATTTTTTATCATATTCAGACCCCTACCCCCCCCCCTTAAATGGATTATTAACTAAAAATGACAACATACGGTTGAAGCACAATTTTTTTGCATAAGATTACCTTCAAACTACTCCCACGTATTGGTGCACAGTCGTTAAGTACTTTGTGGTGATAAACTCTACTGTTGTAGCCTGCAATACGGTACCTGTGCGGGTACTGTTCCATGACTTCAAAAGGTGTGAATCTGGCTGTGTATATTAAACATATTTACTTGAAACATAAAGTTAAGTTTAAGCTTCTATATTTAGACTGGGTAAACCAACCTGCAAACCGAAATGGCCATATCCTGCACACTAATATATAACCCACTTGCTTCTGGAAGTATGTCCATTGGCATATTTGATATGCCTCATAGGAATTATGCATACTCATAATGTTACTATCAAGAGCGACCTCACTTTATGCGTATTTGCCAAGAGTTTTCTAACAGTTTAAATTGATCTATTTTTATTAACTTCGAGTAGAATTCAAGTATTAAAGATAAAGATGAATGAACCGATAGTCCAATTTTTCAGATGATGTTTTCACTGTTGGAAGTAGAAGCAAAAATTGTCTAATGGGGGGGGGGGGGGGGGGGGGGCCCACAAGACCATGCAGTGTATGTTTCACGACTGTCGGCAACATTTGATGTTTGTGTTTAAATTTCAAAGAAACACTAAGGTACTGAGGACAAGTATAAACTTCTTCTTATACCAAAATCTCAGTTTTGATGTGAGTAAAGTGGTTTACGAGTTGTCGAACGTGTCACCCACCCATAAAGTCTAAACAGCGATTGCTCGCTGATCTCAGTCCGCTGAAAAATTATGACGTCACATAACTTTGTGGTAGATACATCACGATATAGTTTGCTGAAATGAATCTGCCTGGGGGGGTGGAAAACCAAGGGTTTTCCAAAAAAATGTTTATATACTCTGAACACATCTGGTGATATTAATCTGTTTTCTATTCATGTGTTTTGAATGGCGTATCAGAAACAAAATGGAAACGCTTACTGAGAATTTTCAAAGTTTCCAGAGGTACCTAACATTTGTGTAGTATATTTCCAGACCGTTTAAAGCATAAAGCTTTTTTTGAAGAGCACCACCAATTGTTTTACACGGTTTTGCAATTGGTGAACCGGCTAGTACTAACTGTGAATTATTTTAAGTTTTTATTTTTTTTATTTTTTTTATTTTTTAGGAATTTTGTAAAATTAGAACATAATATCGGAGATCTCCCGTATATTCACGACTGCTGGAAACGGCCTTCCAATGTGAAATTACATGAAATAGCGCCAATGTACGTGTCCTACGCTCATCCTATAAGTTGTTTTAAGTGGTTCAGGCAAGTCAAGTTAGAGGTCATTTTCCCTTGAAGTGGCACTATTTCCTCATGCACGGACATACACTTAGCATTCCGCGCCCCGCCTTTAAGTACAACTTGGATCCCATTCTAATTACAACTTTCGGTTATTTTAGAATAAATACGCATTTGAGCATTCTCGTTTGCAGGTATAATTTCCTAGACAATTACCAACCTACTGTGCAAAAACACCAATTTGAAAATGGGGCACTCTTCAAAACTGTGCTGTTTTGCTTTTAAATCACACCTCTCACACCTCATAAGAGGTTGGTCTTATAACGCAGTTTGGTGATTGTCCTAAATATGATTGCATTGTGTGTGGCTAAAAAATAATGTATTGGTGTGTTGAAGAATAGACAGCAAATTCTTGTCCATTTTCATCGATTCTACCCTAATATTTTTTGCCAAACAAACAAAAAATATTTTTAAATACAGAAAAACAAATCTGCATGCTGTGATTTTCATCATCTTGAATTTGAAATGTCTCAGATTGACCAATTCATACGGCTGTACGATGGCCTATCAGTGGCCGCCATCTTCAGAATTTGACTATTTTATTGAGCTGACAATATTGCTAGCATGCAGCTCAAATTAATGCTATTTAAAATACTACTCCATTGCGTGTGGGAAAGGACAGTAAAAAGTACTGTACAACCAAATGAGGGATTTTTTATAAAAAAAACCTTAAGGATTTTTACCAATTAATTCCTGTTTTAGATACCGGTAATCAGCTTTTCATAAGAATTTTAAATGTTTGAAATCTATCAAGACATTCAAAGCTACTTTTTTTTGACTCGTCCTATGAGCTGTGAGATATCAATATCTCTCCACCCACTTAAACCATATGAATACAGAGTGATTAAAAGAGACACGAGGACAATCGGTGTGGCCAATTAATCCCATATTTTTTTTTATTTTTATGTGTGAATAATGGACGAGGACAAGGTATCACAGACCACCTTAAAAGCGCCCAATCGGTTTGTGGTTTATTGTCAATCTCTGACTCTGGATCTGGATCAATTTAACCTCCAGTATAGCGGGTTCCCTCAATCACACTAGAGGACTCTGGTACCTAGAGAGATGAGTGCAGGTAACAGAACCGGGTATGATCCCCTATTCTTCTAATGGGCTGCAACCTTTATACGTGCCAAGGATTGACGCCCACTGACACCCGGGCCCAACACTTAAAATGACTCTCCGAACCATGAGCGCCGGGCACCCATTGCATATGGGTTGGGAGCGAGGAGAAATTCCCTATTCACACTACATTAACGCTGCGTTATTTATGCAATTTTCCGACCTTATAAAAACTATTGCGTAGACCAAAAAATCCGACTCTCGCGGGGCTCGAACAGGGCCGCTCGGTCGATCGTATACCACTGCCTTAACCGGGATTGTAATTATCTTTGCGGCAAATTAAAGATAATGATTGAATCCACAACTGTTAGATATATATATATTTCAAATTCAAATGGGCTGACACAATCGGGGTAATTTTTTTTTACTCACCCTGTATTTAACTACTTTTGACCGCCGATATTCACTTTTGCCCGTAGAATGGTACCCTAAGCTAGCAGATCAAGTGTAATCGATCCTTTTATGAATCGCTATGAAATTTGATATCGAATCAATTAACTCTTCAATATAGCTCCACTATGGCTATAATTCATTACGACGTATAGACAAGAGCTGCAATGTTGTGTTGTAATCTCACTGATTATTCATTCCTAGCAGTTTAAATATCATAACTATATGACTGGCTGCAAATGTCAGCCATTAAAGGTCAGTATTCATTCACTTTGTAAGTAAAACAAGTTTTTGTGGTTTTTTAGTTGGATTATCATTCCAAAAACCCCAGTAAAGCTACCTTAAATGTCATTATGTTCATTTATCAAAATATCCCAATATGGATGCCAATGGACTCTAAAACCTACAACAAAACCCCACACATATGTCTAGACTATTGGTGATCAGATTTTTCGCCGCTAAGTGCAATTTCCAGCTATACTGGACCCCGTCTTGGATTGCATCTTACATTTCGATTACTCGGTTACCTATTGATATATAACCGATATGTTTGACATACAGGATTATAAAACAATGCATTATAGGTAAAATAAAGTTATCAATTATAGCCATCTTTGAGTATCGGAAGCCATCATGGATCCTATCATAAGGAATAAGAATATTTCTTATATTAAGTTCTTTAATTAAACTCATAAAGCAATAACAGCACATTTTTTTTGAAGAAGTGTCCCCCATATTTCCAAAAGGCATATTAGATTTTTGCACATTGCATTGTAATTTGCTAGTAAATTAAACTTGTTAATAGGTAAAGCTTGAACTGTCTATGTATCGCAAAATGAGGGCCTTTTGTAATTAGATAGATTAATATCATATACGCTATATTCAGTGGAATGCTGGAAGCGTCTTCCAATATGAAATGGTCTAGGACATAGCGCCGTGTACGTGTATACGCTTATCTAGTTTTCCGTTGGTTCAGGTAATCAAGTTGGTGCCAAAATCGGAGGTGTGCAATTTAATATTTCCATCTCTGCCGTTTAAGTACAATCTGAGATCCAATTCTAATTACAAAATCGCTTGAAAACATTAAAACATACTCATAAACTAGGTGGTATCAGTTTATCATTGACTTGTTAGCCTGTTTTCACCCCATCGACGATGTGAATGAACAAGAAAACGTTGGGAGCAATGTGTAGGCTAATATTGATCATCAAACTTCGGTTATGCAAATAGGTTTATCTTTTGTCATAAATCAAGTTTAAGTTTCTTCACTTGTTTTAAAACGATTGTATATAATTTTGACGTTGCTCTAGGTTTGTAAAAAGTACTGGGCTGGCGGTATTTTGGACGGCTACGACAAAGAAGAATGCCCAATATGGATTCTACCCATCGGAAACTTTGACCCAAAAGGTCAGAATATCTTGCAATTATACATGGTGCCAATAAAACTTTATCCAAAATGAAAGTGATATTGTCCACACTCTGTAATTTGATATCGTGGATTTTATTTTAGCATAAAGAATGGGTAATAGAGCATCTTACCTGATTTTTTGTTCATTTTGGTTGAGTGGTTTCTCAAGATATGGTCCACCGAAATACGTTCACAAAACAGACTTGTCCACGGAGCATTCTTAGCATGGTGGAACACAATTGCAACATCGAAAGTAATTTATCTTACGGTCTTACCTTTAGTTTGTTTATTCCACATGTCCTCTCTGATTTGCGATGCACTTGGTAGCCCGGGAGTGCATGTGTTGAACAGCTCTTGATGTTACACGCGTTCTCATAATTGCGGTAAATGCATCGTTTATTCTCGTCATTGTAAAATTGGCCTCATCTCACTAACAAGTTCTCTTAAAAGCGCCGTAATTCCGTTGAATTAGCCAATTGCAAAACGGCAGCCTACGTTGAGGATAACCTGCATCCAAATTATGTGCGCCTCACAATTTTGTATGGATGCCAATTGATGTCATCACTAACGATGCGCTGAAATGACGATATGGAGACATTTGCTACACGGTTTCTCCTTATACTTGCGCGTGGGTTGTTGCGAAGCTCCTGGCTTACAGCCTGAATGTTTGCAGGTGTTATGACGCTCCTAGGCCGTCCCCTTCGTCCTTTGTTGACATTTTCCAAGTTTCCTCTGTTCAAACAGTTTTTTTTTCTCATGTTACAGATAGCAGGCCTTGGTTGGACGCTCACTCCAGGGAACTTGTTTGGCCATTGCTGTTGCACAGCTACATAGCATGCAGTTTGATCGAATCTTAACCGCAAAGGCTCCGTTTTTGTGGCGTAAATTGAGATGCCATTTACTTTGAGAATGTTTAAAGTTCTCGTTTCAAGAAAGAGATCTGTCTTTAAGGCACAACTGCAACGCTAACAGTATATTTTAGATTTGAAAAGCCCGCCCCTGACACAAACAGAAAAACTGGTATTTAGGACAAATGCATGCTATGATTTCGAATTTGCAAAGCCCGGTCCCAAAAAATTATGTACTTATCATTTTGATGGTATTATCAATACCCATGCCACGTCCTGGTTTGCAAGACTCATGTTTCGTTGCAACCATATTTTTGAAAACCACTCAACCAAAATCAAATTTTTTCAGGCAAGAATGCTCATTATCCATTTATGATAAAATCAAATCCCAGATATATCAAATTACAAAAATGGGGGAAAAATTTAAGGGTTTTCTACAATTTTTAGTGCTGCGAATCCACCGATAGCGCCTTCACTACATGCCTATTGAAATTACACCGAATTTCAAACTAAGTTACAAGTAAAGGTACATTTGGTCATTTGAAAAGTACTTTAGGCCCTGTATGAGCTTATATGCAACAGACATTGAGTACTGCACTGTGCAGGTTTGAAGTAAAAATCACACGCACGTGTGAGCACCTGGCCCACCGAACTCAAACCTTGAGGTTAAGGCTCTAATGATTGATAATCATAAAACTACAAAAATTATCAAAAAGCATAGATTTTTGCATGTCTGGGACAAGCAAGGTTATCCCGAACATATCCTACAAGTGAGACGAACCCTCAGAGAGCCTAATGACAAAAGCGGTTATCCTTCACTTTTAAGCTATTCCTGCAAATTTTCAAATATATTGATCTTTCGGGGTGAATCACTGATATTGTCTTTAGACACTATTGAATCAACAGCCAATACTTTCCGATCAATCCATGGAATCGTAACCTTTACCATCCCCTTGCGGCTCTTGTGGCCAAAACAATCCCGGGACAAAGTATACTCTTCCGCTATCGCGGAACATATTATATCTAATTATAAATATCCCTTTAGCTCTTCCCCTTGCGCTCTTGTGGCCAAAACGTCCCAGGACAAAGTATACGCATCAGCTAATCAGAACATATTATAATCTAATTATAAAAAGGAATTACGCTTGACACGTCAATCTTAATTAAACCTTTCTTGACGAAAGATGTATTCTATTAAATTATTCCGTCACTTACAACATTTTGAGCACGTTACCATAAGCCGACGGAAAAACCAAACATAGTCTACTGACAGACAGACTTTCAGATTTGTCGGTCATTCTCACACGTTTTTTCAATGACCCTATAAAATCATCAAATTGTTTTAAAAAATGGCAAATGTTTTCACTGCTTTCTCATGGTCTTTTAATTCCATCCATATTTTTGCTTTTTGCCACAATGGCTCATTTACATCCGTGCAGGGCCAGTTTGTTTTTAAATGCGAAAATTTTAATCGGGGTCGATCACCCGTAAATATTTTTTTCACGCCATTTTTTTTAAAAAAAAAAAAAAAAAAAACCCTGTCCTATCACATTTAAAGAGCCAGGGCGGGAGCATGGACACAGGTCAAAATCGTTCACCCCTCACTACAGAAAAGGTTTGATACCTTTGGTAGTTATCAACGCAAGGTAGGTAAGTACTCTCAAATTGTGGTGTACGTATTCAATATGGCCATTTTAAGTTTACAAAGGGGCAAACTTTTAAATGCTCCAAACATGTTGAAATTATGCCATATTGTCCTTCAGTCATTCCATAAAAAATCAAAATACAAAGAGGATTATACATTAACATTAACAAAATTATGAGTTGACAAAAGGGTCCAAATAACACCCCTAAAATGAAATGTTACAACGCAAACAACTAAAAACGAGGACATTCATTCAATACAACACGAGAAACGGACAATGATCAATGCACCTTAATGTACCTATACTTTTCTTATTATCGTTGTAGGATCCAAGTGAGGGAAAATATTGGATCCAAAACATAATAATGATGAAATTGGATGATTTACGAACCAATATTTATTGGTCTCGCTTGTAATTTTTAAATATTGGGCCGAACTGCGTCTCCCCCCCAATATTTTTGCATCATAGCCGATCAATCAATAAATATGAGCTCTATCAATCCAATTTTCCCGGGGGCAACTTTGTAATTCCAAGGTGGATATCATGCTCGGTACAAAAACGGCGTAATTAGGTCGTGTTTTGAGATCATTCGGATGTACGGCGTTACATTGTTTAGGGTATCAAATCGTCAAAAATTCAATAGGGTATGCTTTCACGTCGAAAAATATGTGTGGTTTAGGTCTGATATTTTGAGTACTTGTAAAAATTACATTAAATCCTGGAAAATAGTGGGTTTTGTTCCCGATTTTCTTCTGATTTCACATGGTAGATCCCCGAGTGATTTTTTAAACCGTTTTCAGCCGTATTTCAGCTTATTTTCTCTATTTGTTGCCGTCTCCTACATTATATAGCCTTGATAATTTGGAGTTTCTTTCATTTTCACGTATTGATTCTGCACTAAGAATAATCGGTAGATGTAGACCTATGCGCGTAGAAACAGACTTAGGGTCTGTCTCTCTAATTTATGTCAATCAAAATAAGTCATGGATATTTTATTCCGGGTTTTACTTAGTTTTTAAATGAAATGGATGAATATGCAGGAAAAAATCATTTACGACACCCGATAGCACCCATTAATTTCAATTTAAAAAAAAAAAAAAAAAAAAAAAAGGGATTTAAATTTTAAACATATAGGCGTAGATAGTCGCAAATTGACGCTTTTACACAAAAGAGTGAAATTAAAAAAAAAAACTTCAGTGAAATCATGTGTAAAAATGTTCCTTCTACAATTGCAATAAGTAAAGTGGTTTAAAGGCATTTTATAAACGTCTCGTTAGGGTAGCAAAATAAGTCCAAATACGTGTTTAGGGTGTAATTTTAAACTGTCATGCCAATTACTTGTTTAGGGTTTTAAATTAAACCAAAACACTTGTTTAGGTAGCAAAACCAAAGCAAAAGACTTGTTTAGGGAAGCAAAATCAACCGAAAATATGCTTTAGGGTGTTTTCCTTGCCAAGTGAAATACAAGCTTAGGGTATGTTTTGGGAGGGCATACACGAGCATGATACCCACCTTGACATCCTTGGCCCCGGGTCCAATTTTATACCATAAATGTAGAGTTTGTACCTCTTTGGACGCATTGGTTGGGGGGAGTTATAAGGGTCCAAATGGCTCAAATGGTAAAAAGGCCAACTTCCATTGTACAAGGGTCAAATCAGAAGTTGCTCCAATTCTGGTAAAAAGTGAAAGGTTGTTTTATAGCTTATGGGCAAACTAAGGAATAATTTGTAGTCATCTGCAAATGCATTTTATCACGGTATGTGACAAAATAGGTCATAGGGCAACATAATACAATTAGCGTTGACCTTATTTTTGACTCTTAATTTCGTTATCAAAACTATAACCTTTTAGTGAGTCCTCTTACCTCAGCCATAACTGTAAGTATTTAAAATATAATCAGATTCTTTTTTAATGTTTTGCCCTTTCCAAATTGAGATTGACCTTTTTTTACCATTTTAGTCATTTTTACCCTACAACTCCAACACCAATGGTCGTAAGTGGGACAAACAATACATTTCTGGAATCCTTAATTACTATGTGAAATATGGTAAACATTTCAACCTTGAGTGGAGCATTTCAAAAGTTTTGGCCCATTTGTCACCTTAAATTGGCCCCTATTAAAAACCCAGATTTGAGAGTACTAACTACCGGACATTGATTATAGGAGGGGACTACTACTACCACAGGTTTAAACTTTTAATTCTAACGCTGAACGCTACCCAAAGGTTACCCATTATGTTCTTATTATAACTACACTTGTTGCTCATAAGTTGGAATATTTTTTTTTCAGACCCATTCTTGAAATGTAGTTCTATTTGAATCGCCCCAGTGAACAATATTAGGTGAATAGTAGGTTGATAATTAACATATGAGTTCTCACTACCCGCTGAAGTGAATCCATGCAAATTTTTTAATTACGTAACAATGGCCTTTTGTTGTGAGCTGTAAAGGCCAGATGTCTGTTGTTTGTTCCTTAAACGACTTCCTTTTCCCTGCTCCAAGCCCGTGTACAACGAGCCCCACGTTTTTCAGGAGTTTGGTTGTTACCTGTAACAACAAAAACTGAAACACAGAGGT
Source organism: Ophioderma brevispina (assembly GCA_023653785.1). Classification (NCBI taxonomy): domain Eukaryota; kingdom Metazoa; phylum Echinodermata; class Ophiuroidea; order Amphilepidida; family Ophiodermatidae; genus Ophioderma; species Ophioderma brevispina. The sequence goes on along the minus strand of JAMKCH010021941.1, from coordinate 9,228 downwards.
TCCTTAGGGATATGCCTCATCCACGACCTTGTCAATACGCCGAAGGGTGCTTGCACTCCGATGGGAAGTGTAGAAACAAGCCAAGTCGCAGATTTCCTCGGTCTGTAAATTCTCAGTCGTCACCGAGAGGTGGTCATTTGTAGGCCACCGAAAATCTCAAAGGACGACCACGATTGACTACCAGACAAGCTGATCGCCGACTGCTTAATCTGTGCCGTAGAGCCCGAAAAAAAAAAAAAAAAAACAAAAAAATCTTCAAAATTCCAACGAGCGTCTTCGTCGCTTGTGTAGAAGACACTATGGAATCAACGTTTTTCCCTCCAAACGTATATCGGAGATTACTTCAAAATTGTTACCAAACAAGACGATTGACCAAATGTCCCCGCCTAACCGTTCAATCGACCTCGTCTTAGCGAGGGAAGCACCGAGTAACAGCTCGGACCTGGCTGATTTTGCCTTTAAGGACTAGAGCCACAACATCCGTGACCGTCAGAATGGAGATAAAGGTTTCGTCGATTACGTGGTGAGAACCTCGAGATTACTTTATTCAGGAATCGACTCCAGGTGGAGGCGGCTAAGTTGATGGTATGGGCCGGTGTGAAAGTAATTATAGTCCGCCGGGAGCCACAGTCCGCGGCTCCACCGGCGACAAACGAAAATAAAGCGGGCAACTAATTGTGGCGTGAAGAGTAAACTGATCGAGTGCCCTATTCTTTACCGTATAGAGGATGTGAGTACGGTTCCACACGGACTTATTAATTACTTCTGCCACTGTCTTCGTATGGAGGAAACGTCATGGTTATTGTTCAGATGGAAATATGACGCCCGCCCCCCGGTTTAGCTTGACATTATGGAAAACCAGTGCCTGCCACATGCAAGAAGGGTTTATGCAAAACAATTTTCGGCTGCAAGAAAAAACAAATGCTACGCCGCACAGGGCCGCTGAAGTGAGACCAATTTCTTTGAGCAGAGGGTGGAGCAGATTTACCAGGCCTGCGTTGCTCCCCTAATATGAACCATATCGAGCATGCTAGGCGACCCATCAATAACAGGGACAATCTTCCTCAAATGATAAGGAGTTAGCTCAGGCTCTGATGGATGAGTGGGATGTTCTGCCCATCGACATCATAAACAACATTGTGGCCGCGACGAGTACTAATGCAGTGATTCATGCCAGGGTTGGCCATTACTCGATATTTAGTGGATGATTGACATTTAGAATTCGTTACTATTGAACATTTCGATGCATGCAATCATCCAAAAATGTGTTATCTGTAAAAATGACTTGATGTGAAAAAATGGTAAACCAAAACCTTAATCGGCTGTTTCAAATACCCCCTTTCCCTTCAGGCTAAGTCACGCAGTCGTCAAAGGGTTAAACTGTGGAATAAGTTATGATGGATATGTTCGAAGAGACTGATCAATCAAGTAGTGCTATTCATAAATAAAACCCACACTGTAAGAATCGTTCCATAAAGTGGCTAAATATTTATCCACAACTTTATGAGCAAACAGTTCTAGTATTATTTTGCCCTCTTTTAAAATATTATGTGAGATAACAATGGGCGAAATATGGCATCATTATAATAAATCAAGATACAAAGACGAGTTGTATGCCCATTTTTTTAAAATAATTAAAAGGATTTTTAAAACAAAATAACAAATTAAAAAATTCTTTGTTTTAATTTGTTAATTAAAAAATTAAACCCTATGTGAACTCTGATAGTTGATCGTGCTTTACTAATGATAATAAAATGATCGAAATACGTGAGTGAATTGGTACTTAAGAGATTCTTGTTAATCTATTTGTCAATCGTTTTAAGCCATATGGCGATAATAATGTTATCCAAACTTTTATAATACAATTTATGTGGGTGTGGGCAGTTCATGCTTACATTCGTTACATTTAGTTGCGATGGTTATTGATTTCAGGGATGATTATTACTCGTGCAAAACCAGAGATCTCGTCACAAACATTCTCGTTATGATAGACAAAATGTTTAGAGATAACGAAACCAGATGTAAAAAGGTAGGTGGTAGAATCTAAAGAAAGAAATCCCGACACACAATTTAATTACTAAACTTTCACGTTTACTTTCGATTTATGATACAAATTCATCAAAGGTGTCTGAATTAAAGTGTGTCAGAAAGTGGTCACCCTACGGAAACACCCGTTTTTATACGCCGAAATCTCGGACGGGCGTATAGCGTTAGCTATAAATTAACAACTAAGGCAAAATTGAAAAAAAAAACGCCAAACATATCCGGAGGAGCGCATTTTACAGTGCAAACAACGCAATTGTATCTTCTCTGTGTCTACAATAATGAACATTCTTTTGAAATTAAAAGGTATGTTATATAATTACAATAGTTGATAATTAGCGTGACTCTTCTTTCATTTTTAATTGAGCCCAAAAGCGCTTCATAAATCAACTTTGATTGTTAAAAGTAAAGGTTGTTTCACATTACTACGAGGTTTTAAAAAAATATGCTGCAGGTGGAATCAATGGTGTCCGCTAAATAAATCCCAGTATTGAGTTCATTTTGTCTAGAAAAAACATAAATCGTACACAAATTCGATTTCAACAAAAATTGACTGTTTCACGTTCAAATTCTACTTTTCCACACGTGAGCATATCATTGAAATTATGCCTATACATGTCTACCTCATTAGTTGCCAAAAAGATGACAGAAAGTAAATCCTAACCCTAAATACTAACCTCCGTAAAACTGAGGTTAAAAATATATAATGACATTTATTTTATCTTTTTTTGTTTGGTTAACGAAGACCTTATTTCATTTTCGGAATAAACGAGCGGGGACGTTAAGCCGATTAACGAACCTTCGATAAACGAACTCTTCGTAATTTCGATAACCAGATAATCTAGTTATTTGTCCCCAAATCGAAGGTTATTTTGTTAATGTTAGATACACAATAAGCCTATCATTTAAGATAAATATTAATCTTTCTTTTTTGTTTGTTCGTTCTAACAAGCTTGGCAAAACGAATAGATGGGCGTCACTGTCATTCTAGATGTAGAGAGTCTCGGCTTTCACACTATTTTGGAAACCTTTCGTCGATGTGTGTAAACGAGCGGTAAGACCGAACACATGATAAACAAGGCTAATATATGAAGTGAAGGTATGATTAAAGTAATCTTTAGCAAATCATTTTACCAAGTTCGTTGGCAGAGCAAGCCAAGCTAATAGCGCACTTGAATAGGTACAATAGGCTAAAATTGTTCAGTCCCTGATACTTCTAGGAACAACACAAGCATTACAAAGTTAAAGGTAGAAATACCTGGAATGTTCACGTGAACCAGGGACTGTAATGTGTTTACGCATGCTTGGATGATTGGAGGGGCAACACAAAAGCAATTTCAACATTAATGTATTCATTGAAAGGACCCTAATAGAAATCTCTAATCATGACACTGGATTTATTTATTTTTACACCCCAATCCAAAATAGATATGAAGATATGTAAGCGATTTAAAAAAGTTTAAATAAATAAAGAAGATACGTATGTGCAATGCGCTTTTCTCTTAATGCAAGACCAACACGTAAGTGGCCACTTACGTTGGTCTTGCATAACCATTTCTCCCTTCCTTTTCAGTGCACGACCAACGTAAGTGGCACTTCCCTTGGTCTTGCATTTAAACACCTTCAGTGGCAAGGACCAACGTACGTGGCAACTTACCTTGGTTTAATTACATTAAACATTTTTTGCACCTTTTCAGTGCAAGGCCAACGTAAGTACACTTACGTTGGTCTTACATTAACAAGAAGAAAATCTTGATTTCACTTAGTCTCTTCTTTGTAAATAAATATTTTTAATACGTTTATCAAGGAGAAATTATTTGATTTATATTCATACAAATAACATTTCCATTAGTGCATTTCCTGCTAGAATCCAATGTAACACAAAAAAGGTTCTTCTGGAAAACCGTAGTCAAAATGCACTTATATACGTTGGTCTTGCATTAGCCGACGATTTTTTTTTTTTTTTTTACGTTAGAAGCGTGTTATTCTTTTTCTTTTATCCCCCGGCTGGAAACAGAGGGGGGATTATTGCGAGGGGTGCGAATGTCCGTAGATGTGTATGTATGTTGTATGTCATGTGTGTGTCAGTTTGGTTAGGGTTTGGTAGGTTTTCGTTTTCACGGCTCCTTCGAAAAGACTTGGGGTTAAGGTGCAATAGGTTCCTTTATGTGTGGATGATTCAAAGGTCATGGACAAGGTCAAAGGTCATCTGAGGTCATGTACCAGACTGCCATATTCCAGGGGGGATGACGCAAGTTTAGTTGCTGATTTTTTGTGTTGGTTATTTAATAACCTAATGATAAACAAGCGAGTATATTACACGGGTTTTGAATTTATAGTTAGGGGTTGTGGCCGAGGAGATACACCTGACACAAAAAGTATCTCGGCATGTTTTCGACAGTATTGTGTCACAGTCGGACCATTTTGAAAGTTTCAAATAACATTTTGTTGCCTAGGTCTGCTCTTTTCATTTAACACTCGCTTGTATTAAAAACGTGGCAAAAAAAAATGCCTGAGATTGAGCGCCCAAAAGACGCAAACCTCCCAAACCAAAAGTTGCAGTTTTGGATTTTTCAATGGTCACTGTAGTGGTACAACGCAATAATACGTATGTATGATTTTACACAAGAGGTTTTCCGATGAATGAGCGAGAAAGCATATGCAATATTGATTGTTCGTGTCCCAGTTACACTGCAATGCCCATTGAAAAATCCCAAAAACTGCAACTTTCTTTTTGGGTTTATTTTGGGGGTTTGCGTCTTTTCGGGCGTTCTATCTCGGCCCATTCAGCACGCTTTTTACAAGCCAGGTATTAAATAAAGAGCAAGACCTAGTCAATAAAATGTAGTATTCGAAAAAACTTTCAAAAATGGATTACTTTGGACTACAATTTACTGATCAAAAACTGCGAGCTACGTTTGGTGCAGGTGTATTTCTTCCCTGACTCACAATCCGTACACCGGCGAAGAATAGGAATTAATTCAGTTGACTCTTCACGAACATTAGTTTCACGCCTTTATTCGTTTGTCGTCTATGGAGGCCCCGGACTATCTTCCTGCTGGGACCATATCTCCTTTACACCGGCCTCAATCGGCAATTGATATCAATCGGGAACCAATTTCAATCTACCTGTTGGAACGAGTATTATCAGATAGTTGTTCGATGATAAATGGACGGGGGAGTACATTTAAAGGTAAAACCCATGATCGGAATCAACTTAGTTATTGTTTGAAACGCAATTTGCGATCCAGGGATCGGTTCCCGAACTCAGTAGTAAATCTCCGTGCATAACGTATATCATGCCTAAGTGGACCTCTTAGGTCCAAAGCACTGAGTAATCGCTATATATGGTAAGACAAGCCATGAGGGCTTAATGTATTCGGCGCGGGCGCAGGCGCGGGCGCAGGCGCGCATACAAATAGGATTATCAGGATTATATGATGGCCGTGGAGTCTAAAAACAGTTTTATGGGGCAGTGCCTGAAACCCAAATCGGCCATTTCTGTTTTTCAATTGGCTCAAAAGATGATTGTAAACAAAAGTGGACACTTTGGAAGGTTCCCGGAAGGTCGCGGGGGGGGGGGAGGGGTAGGATTTATTAGGACATGCCAACCTAGCATGTGTCTATGTTGTTTTCTGCTCCTTTGTGTTTCATTTTGGTTGATGACCATTGCCTGGAACCCAAATGGCCATTTTGGGTGCCAGAATGGTCAAAATAATGATTTTTTTTTAAAACAAAAGTGGACACTTTGGAAGGTTCCCGGAAGATCGCGTCGCGGGGGGGTGTGGGGGGGTAGGACATGCCAACCTAGCAGTGTTCTAGGTGTTTTTCTGTCCTTGGTTTCATTGGGTTGATGACCATTGGCCTGGAACCCAAATTGGCCAGTTTGGGGGTCCAGAATGGCAAAATAATGATTTTTTTAAAACAAAAAGTGGACACTTGGAACTTCCGGAAGGTTTTTGGATGGTTCCCGGGGTTTGGGCCTTCTTTGTGTGCCAATGGTTTATGAGTAGGCCTGTGGATACTTTGGATGTTTGCTAGATGGTTTCTGGATGGTTCCAGTTTTTATCGGTCTTTTGTGTCTCGTGGTTGTGGAAAACATGCCTGGAACACAATCGGCCATTTTTTTAAATCTAAAATGGACAACAAAATAATGATTTCTTAAACAAAAGATGGACCTTGGGAGGTTTTTTGGAAGTTTTCGATGCTGCCATATGTGTTTTCTCTCCTTTGTGTCAATGGTTGATGACTATGCCTGGAAACCAAATTGGCCATTTCTGTCCAGAATGGTAAAAGAATGGTTTTTTTTTTTCAACAAAGGGACACTTTGGAAGTTTCCGGAAGGCTTTTTGGATGTTCCCGGTGTTTTGGATCTTGCTTTGTTTCTAATGTGATGAGCATTGCCTGGCTCTAGATTAACTATTTTGCTTCAAAAGGTCAAAAGATTAAGGCATACCGGCCCTGCAGTTGTCTGAGGGTGCCCCCCAGAAATTGGGAAAATTGAAATTGAAAACCCGAATTTGCCATTGGAGGAGAGTAGAAACATTTTATTTGTGTAGTTTTGCTATTATTTTCTCCTTTATTCATTTAAAAAAATATAAAGGAAGTACACAAAGCCCAGGACATTGTTTGGAACCCAAACAGAAGCACAGGGGCAAACAAGCAAAACAAGTCAAAAAACCATTCAAGGACAACAAGCATCATTACAATATACCAATGACTTATTCATAAGAATTAAGGGGAAAGACAGCGGGAAAACGGAAAGCCTAGGTTTAGAGATTAGGGAACTGTTCCCAAACAGCATTAGCCGCGATTTCCAGATGGTTGTTTGTCTTGAGCTGGAAAAACAAGTGCAAAGTTGACAACGCTCCCTTTTCATGGTTTAACTGATTTTGTTTTTAGTAGCTTGGAAGAGGAATCTGGAGTTGTTTTCATTATCTTTAGCATAAACGCAGGATACCATCTCGACACAAAAAAGATAACATTTATAACCGTTTTGGCAAAAGTCTGAATAAGATGGAGTATATTGAGACCTTGCGGTCAGGTGCTTTATAATTGTTTTCAAAAGGGACCGTAAGCTTCAATGAGTTTGACTGAGGAGCCTTCAATGACGCCATATCCGGTTTTAAATTTGTAATCAGAATTAGGGGGGGATTGTCCCCCCTGCAGTTGAATTTTGAAGAACAGGAATATCGGCAAATAAGGAAACAGAATTGACACATTATACTTAAAAGTTTTTTGACCCAAGATGGGAGATGATATTTTTATGCCGCCACGTAAGACGCCCTTGTTCAAGTTGAAACGGGACAGAGTTGAAACGTGGAATTGTGCTCTTGTTGCCCCAAATCTACAATTAGATGTGGCTCCTCTTGCCCCAATTGCGAAGATTATGAGAGTAGGGAGACAATCAGTTGAGGCACGGACCGCAAACTTATACACCCCTATAGGGAGATTAAAAATGACGATTCTCCAGTAAGATCAAAGAGACGGGAGATTAAGAATTTTCAAAACTCAACCTTGTTGGACAAGGGGGGGGGGGGGGGGGGGCGATGTAATGTTGCCAAAAGTTCAAACGATCCTGAAAATGATTTTGATTTCCTGTCTGTTTTCGGCCACGTCCTTTTGGTCGACCTTTGCCAATACTTTGTCAATGGTTTGCTGCATTGCCTCGATCCATTTTTAACCATCTTTTTAACCCATTTTGATTCACGATCCAATTTTAGCACTTAGAGCGTGGGTGACACGGTGTCAGCCTTAACATACAGCGCGCATAGGCCAAGCAATGAGATTCGAGATAGAGGTCAGAAATCTCGGAAGGGCTAAACCGTCCCTGACGTGAATAAAAGGCCGGCCAGCCCCATTGATGGCAAGACCGAGCCTTTTTTAGATAGCATTAGTAGTATGTATCGTCGTAACTGCATTGCTTGTCACCCTCTCGTGAACGGTACGCTGAACCTCGTGAGGGGCATTCATATTGGAGAATTTCTACCATGGCTGTGAGAGGCCACTGTAACATACAAAATAGGAAAAGGAAAAATAGTAGCGTCAACTCATAGTAAACTCATTCTTTCAAAATTTGGCTGAAAATATAAGAAAAAGCTTATAAAATTTTAGCAAACAAAATTTTCAAAAAGAGGAAATCTCCTCCCCCCCCCCGCACGGAACCTGGGCACCACTGAAGAGAGGGGGGGGGAGGGGGGTCCGAAAACTTTTCTAGCTGAGGTAGTTTTATATGGCCTCGCAATTTTTCTGATTAACTTTTAAAATTATTTTCTCAATTTTATTGAGAAAGATTTCTCACGGGAAAGTCACTTTGGTTTACTATAAAAGGGAAAAAGGGGATTCCCTAGAGTGTTTATGCTAACGTTGACCTGTTTAGATGCACAAAAGGGAAATGGGGAATTCCCCAATGTAAACTTATAACCAGTCAGCTTTTTATATGCTTTAAAAAAGACAAACATTGCAGAACCTAGGTAATTCCCCACAGCGTTATATATGTGCATATGTAAATTTTAAAGATTGGGGAATCTGATTTGATGGTGGCAGGTCATGTTTTGCATGTCGATGATGTAATGATTATTGTTAGAAAGGAATCTAGCTTTGCAGAAGTCACTATTAATAGAGATTGAGAGGACTCTCCTTCCAGCAGTTGAACTCAGAGGAGCTGAACTAGAGCCTCTGGAGCTATACAGTATAATTATAGCGTAGTTTTAACTCTACAATCATGGGATTGGATTCTACATCTAGTGCCAGATTTAATACTTTGGATGCCGCCGAGTTGTATAGCTTAAATTGTCCTGCTGTCCGTCTTTTAAAGCAAATAGCTTCATTTGAATCAAAAAGGGATTACAATTTTGTGGTCCTATATGATGACTAGCGGACAGACCTGATGGTTGTATATTACATGGATATTATTATTGTGGAACATTTGTCGTCGAGGGAAAGCCCCGTCGTCTTGACCTGCTGGACAAGATTACCTCAGGACTGAGAAATTCCCTTGGAAATAATTTACCACCCGAGTTTTGTATGAACTTGTAGCGCTGTCATTTTGGAGTCTTTCGCTGTGAGGACATCTCGTCATTGAACTCATGCTTTCAACACAGAACACTAGCAAACTCTAATAAATTATAATCTTAAATATGGTGTGTAATTTGTATGTAATTTTGGTTTGGGGGGGGGGGGGAC
>JAMKCH010021940.1:0-32129 GCA_023653785.1 Ophioderma brevispina | reverse complement strand
TTACAGGCCGACTCAGAGAGTTCCCGATGATGGCACCAATCATTTTTCAAAACAAAGTCAGGTTGTTTTGCTGTGATAAACATAGGCTTGTCTGTATTACTAATCATGGTGTGAATAACTAGTTTTTTTTTTCAAAATTTTTTTTTTTTCAATTTCAATTTATTTATGTCACATATCATATCGTCGTTACAGAAATGTTATAATACAGTATATTATTATAATAATACATAAACATGGGAATCAGTTATAAACGTTTGATCTAAGACGAAAAAGGTGCGTGAATATTGATAGGCTAGACCAGTAATGGACAACGATGGGGGCTTATAGTTATTTACTGCCCTGTATCCATCAAGTAAAATGGTATATGCAATATACAATCATTACACAATATTACAATAAATTTGACCACAAGTAAGGGATGATGTAAAATTTTTCATAGGTGATAACATAACACAAGAAAAAAACAACAACATATATATCTAACATTAAAACATAACGACTTAACGGGAATACAGGATACGGAAATTGGACAAGAAAGAGACAGCTTTTTCAACATTACTATTGCTGAGTATGTAATTACTATTGCATAATGAGGAAGGCAGAGGGTGGAAGAGGTGCGGTTGAAGAAAAGAAGGTAAGGAGGAAGGAAAGAAATGAGATGAAGAATGAAGTGAGGAGAGAAATAAAGGACAGGGAGTAGATTAATAAAGAATTGTACTGGTGATGGATGTTTTCGTTTGAGCTTTGACAGTATGATTTGTTTGTAATGTTGTGATGGATTCTGGGAGATCATTCCAAAGTTTGCGCCGTGGATACTGAATAAAGTGCTTTTCAGAGTAGATTTTGGGAGGGAAGATGAAGTTTGTCAGCTTGTCTGGTGTGTATAGCTGTTGATTTGTCTGTTTGTTGTAAAGTAATTGCTGAAGTTCGGAGGTAAATTGATTGTTGTGATAGTCAACCATAAAGAGCGGCTGTTTGAAGTTGGTTGGTTGAGGTGCTCTAATTTTAGTGTGTTTCAGTGGTAAATAATGGCAAAAGTGTGAGTTCTAGGGGGTGAGTATGTGATAGTTGCGAATGGTCCATTTCTGTGTGATGTTAGTTTGGTGAGGCCGTGAATGATAGTTGGAGCCCCATATGATGTTACAGTACTTAAGGTATGGAGAAAACTAGTGTTGTAAAGTGATTTTAAGGTTGTAGTCGGGAAGGTTTTGGTGTTTAAAACTCTTGTACGATGGTACCAATGCGGAGACGCTTTGGTAGTGACAGAGTTGATGTGTTCGTTCCATGTAAGTTTTGTCTCGATTTATGCCAAGAAATGTGGTTGATGTACCTGGGAGATTGTATGGTTGATCTATGTTAATTTTGATTGTGGTGGGTGTTGTGTGTAGAGAAAAAGCATTAGTTAGTTTTTGAAAACATTGAGAGAAAGTTTGTTAGCCCGAAATCAGTCAGTGATTTTTGGCGAGTTCATGATCATGTTAGTTAAAAAGTGCATTAATATTAGAGTTTGAGAGAAAAAATGTGTGTCGATCTGCAAATAAGATGAGTTGTAGTGTGTTAGAGATGTTGGTGATGTCATTCATGTAATTGTAAATGATGAAAAGTAGGGTCCCAGGATTGAGCCTTGAGGGGACACCAACTGTGATAGTTTGTTGATGAGTGCGATGGAGTGTCGTTAGATGGAGTGTGAGCGGTTAGTAAGATAACTCCTGAACCACTCCAAGGCTAATCCACGGAACACCGTAATGATAAAGCTTGTGAAGAAAAATGTGTGATCAATAGTGTCGAAAGCCTGGAGAGATCCCCAGGAATACCCCCAATGGTGGTGGAGTTTATTTTTTAGTGCAAGGTGAGGGTTAGTTGTTAGTTCAAAGAGTGCCAGTAGGTGAGCGTTTGGGCTCTTAAAAAACCGGATTGTTCATCGACAAGAATGTGGTGCTTATTGAAGAATGAAACAGACGTGTGGACATGATTTTTTCAAGTAGTTTTGAAAAAGATGGAAGAAGTGAGGGAAGGGGAAAAAAATTGTAATTTGCAATGTTTGTGCTTCTTTGTTTTTGGTAATTGGAATGACTTGTGGCTAAATTTGAGGTGATCTGAAAAGTTTCCGTGAGAAGTGATTGGTTCATATTGCTCAAGGCGATTATGATGTTTATCATATGATTTGTTAGCACTCCCAGGATATAATCTGTTGGCGGTACCAGCACTTTTACCAGGTTTTTTAGTAGGGGCGGAGTTTGCGCCTTTCATCTACAGTGACTGGATCAGAAAATTGAAGTGAATGTGTTTTTTGGAAGGTTTTTGTTTAAATGAGTTTAATGGAAGGTGGAATTTTTTGTAGCCAATTTTTTCCCAGGTTAAGTTGCATTGATCGTGAATGCAATTAGCATGTCAACGGTCATTTATCTGCTTATTATTATGAGTGAAAAGGTCAGGGGATTTGTTTAGTGGAAATCCCTTCCGACCAAATGTTGTTGAGGACTTCCAGGGTTTGGTGAGATCATTTTTGAGTTTCTGAATTGTTCCTGTGTACTGTTTTTTTTCTTGGCAATAACTAATAAAGTGAGTTAATTTGTTTTTTTGTATTGTTTGTATGTTTGTTTGGGTTTCTGTTTGGTTTTTTCTTCTTTAAGGTATGTGTTAATAAAGCGGCTGTGCTTGTGTTTGATTGACTTGGAAATTGCAGTTGTCATCCAGGGCTGCCTGTGGTTACGATTTTTTAGGGGCTTCTTTGTAAAGGGGAATGATTCGTTGTAATGCTTCGTATACGTTGTAATGAAGTTGCTGTAGCTTGTTAGGGTCATTTTCTGTTCGTATATGTTCCCATATTCAGTGTTGATCTAACGGTTAAATGTGCGAAGTGATCTCTGTAGTCATGTTTAGTGATTGTTTGTTTTTGTGGCATGCTATGCTTAAAGGATTAATGAGGAATATTGGTAAGTGATCTGTAGTGTCATGTGACAATATCCCTGGTGTGGATTCTGTGTCGGTGGAGTTTGGTATCATGTTATCAATGAGCGTGGCTTTGGGTTATGTCTTAATTCTTGTAGGTAGGTCTTTAAGTTTAGGGATAATAAAGTTCAATTTCAAGTGATTTTAAATAAAGTCATTAATGTGTGCATGAGTTTAATATTGAGAAAGTGACATTACAGTCACCGACAATATGACAGTCACGGTTGGTTTTATTTAGTTCAGTGAGTAGCTGCTCGAAGCTCATTTTTAAAAAAATTTTGGATTTGTGTTCATGCGTCCCTGTAAGTACCTCCGACAGCTATGTGTTTGGGTCTATTATTGGTGTTAATGGTGAGTTTGATGAAAAGTGAGTCAAATTCTGGTTCGGTGTTGTGTCATGATTTTTGTATGAAGAAGGTGATTTTTTATGTAAAGACAAACTCCCCTCCTCTTCCAGTGGTGCTCCTGGAATGTACGTGTAGCCCTTAAGTAGGGGGTGACTTGGTGTCAGTAAGCATGTTTCTTCTGAAAAGGCTTCAAATCAAAGTTTTCATATCGAAAATTCACAACTTTGTTATAAAATTGTTGGAGATCCAATTTATTTATACACGGTATCCTAGGCACTGTTATACTGTGCTTAAGTGTTTACTTACTCTATGAAACAGAAAATCCGATTCATCTCTAACTTGTGGAATTGACATTTTAAGGTGACTATCTTTAGTTTTAAGTTGACTACTTTGAAGTACTACAACAAAATAATTATATTTTCAAATCTCTGATCACCGTTAAATCAGTTATGGAACTTTGTACTGCTTGCCCCCCACAAGCTACTCACCAACTTAGTCTCATGAAAAATATAAATCATCATTTGATTACCTTCCTTTACCTCTTCCTGTGTATTTTCGTTGTGGGTGTTCGCCACTCCTCCCGCAAAAGTCTGTATACCTTTGCAGGCATTTGTGTGCCCTTTATCACATGAGTGGAGAGAGTATTGTAGGTAAAGTGCTTACTTAAGGGCACAACCTTAATTCTGTTCTGTGACATGTTATATAAGGTAGAGAACCAAACCAAGCACAATTTCAACAACACAATTGAGCCAATGCTTTTTATACTTAGGTAAATACGGCCTGGTAACAGCCTTGGACAATACTTGGTAAATTACTGTAACAGCAACAATGGTTCAACCTGGGGTATTTATTGAAAAGACAAATTAGCACACCCTGTGCAATATGTATTCCTCAACAGTGGCCTCAAATAACCCTTAATCACTAAACAGTAATGCCTTCTTCAGTAATACCCTTGAAACATATTTCGGTTGGCTTGCTTTAAAGAGAGACAGAGATTTTTTTAGAATACAAATTTCTCTAGTTTGCATACATTGTTGTTGAACACCTACTGAGAACATTGGAGGTTTATTGGATAAACAAACAGAAAAGAAAACCAAACATAATTATCCCCTGGGCCCAAAAGGGCATGAGGGCTTTTTGCATAGCAAAATCTGTCGTATGTCCGTCATTCGTTCCTGTACAAAATTGCCGAGATGAACACGTCATTTTCTCCTTCAATGGAACATCTAGACCTTAAAGCTAACGTCTGCTTGAAGGTCATCATAATCTCTACCCAATCAATCAGGAAATAGAGTAGTATCCCCAAAATTTTCGAGCGGATGTAAGTGAGACTTAGCCTGAACGTGGACCCTAGGAGGTCAGAGACTTTGTCAGTACCCCTCCCCCTCCCCCTCCTCTCCTCTTTTTTTTCTTCCCGGGTGGCCCTGTAAGGATACCGGTTAAAATTGGTTGTCGGATCAAAACTAACATATCAATGACAACCTTTTTTTGATTATTACTATCCCCAGAGGTTACGACTTAAGATGCATAACCATACCATGCATTGCTATACCCTATTTCTTGGTCTCGCAATTTCCTTTTCAGTTTTTAGTGGTTATCTAGGCGGGGCACCGAACCAAAAAACAACGATCTATATTGCAGTGGGTTTCCTTCTTTTCCTTTTTCCTGGGGTGACTTAAACCTGTTTCTCAAGTTATTATGGTGGAATACTATAGACCTCAGTTTAAATTAATGCATTTCATGTTATTTGACACCCTTCACTTGTTTTGATCATTCATGAGAATAATTTTTTTTTTAATTAAGTGAGCAACTAAATAGTATTGCTAAAATATCATATTGCTATCTACTGAAGATTTATTAGATAGGACTGCACAAAAACACTTTCGTTTTACATGACTTTAAAGCATATATCAGATATAAAATAAACTTACTCTTTGCTCCTTATAATGCCTGGCCTTTGAGAAGTGAAGGGAGGGGCTAACTCGGGGAGGGGGTTACTCGGGAGGCGAGGACCCTCCTTTACTTGGGGGGGGGGGTGCCTTGTAAGCATGTCACACCAAAGGCATATAGCTGATAAACACTTTCAATTTAACATGTATTAAAATAGCTTCAACTTCCGGATAAAAGAGCCGCCATCCTGGAAAAAACATGGCATGTACATCACAAAAGTGTCATGGCCTATCTTTCATCCATATACTGTGGATTAATCGGCCAAAACATTGCAAAAGCCCCAAACTGCTGAATTTGACCTTAGACTCGGTATTTACATTCGCTTCATAAAACCTTCGCAGTCCTAGAGTGTTTTACAGTCATTCCACTTACTGCCTTAATCTCGAGCAGTTCTCCTGCAGGAACCACCATCCCCCCCCTGCCTCTGCACAGACAAACACTAGGCCAGGGGGCTGCTTTAGTATCATTAGTGTTGAAAACAAGTGACAAGATCAAATTTAATTACCGAGGTCAGGTGGAGGTCACAATTAATTTTCGAGTCTCTTCATCACACTGCCGCGATAAGTTTCAAACCACTAAATCCTGGTCCATTTCGTTCCTGTACAAAATGGCCGAGATGAAAACGTCATTTTCCTCCGTCAATGGGAAATCTCAGACCTTACAGCTAACATTCGCCTTGAAGGTCATCATATCTCCTACCCAATCAATCATGAATTAGGGTAGTTAGTCATCCCCCAAAATTTTCGAGCGAACTGGACCGTGAAGACTAGCATTCACCCTGGACCCTGGAGGTCCTGAGCACTTTTCAGTCCGGTGTTCCCTTAAGAATACGGTTAAAATTGGTTTGGTCGGATCAAAATAACATATCATGACAACCTTTTTTTTGATATTCCCTACAGATTTTATACTTAATAGATAGCAACCATGATTTGCAACCCCAGTCTCCGCAATTTCTCTTATTTTTTATGGTGACTTAGGCGAGGGTCACCAAAAAACCCTCTCATTTGCAGTGGGGGCTGGACTTACCTGTTTCTTCTCAAGTTATTTACTGGTGTGAATCTGTCCTGTCTGTCTCCACATGTAACTGTCAGAACCCTGACCCGATCTAGATGACACTTGCACCACAGGACCTATTAGTCACTGCTGACTTACACTGTGACGCGGCCTGTATGCCAAAGGTCAAAACTTTGCGTATTTCATTCAGCAGACGTTTCCGCTCTTACCCCAGAAACATGTGCAAACTCTCTTACCAACCGGGGCCCGCCGTCTCTCCACCGTGCATGTGGAAACTCTCTTAAAATCAAATCAGCCCCATAGAGAAGGCATGATTGAATTTCCTGTCCTGCAAGACTGAACCGCGTCTTATTTTCCTCGGAGACCGAGGATCGCACATTCCTGAAACTTGGTGGGTGGGTGCCCCCCCGGACGTCCGAAGACCCGAGTTTGTATTGGTTATGGATCATCGGTCATCGGGGATCATTCAAGGTCAAAGGAGGGTCAATGGTAACGTTGGTGTATGGACATGAACTTGGAGGGTGGTGTTGATTGTTGTGCCGAAAATTTTAAAGGAGGTCACTACAAAGGTCATTAGGTGGTCATTCAAGGTCAAAGGATGTAAACATTTGGGGTAAACATTTGTGTATGGACTAAACTTGGAGGGTGGATTGATTGTTGATGCAAAAAATCTGTAAGGTCAACAAATAGGTCATCAGGGTCTGCATGGTCAAATACGGTCAAATGGGTAAACTTTGGTGTATCCAATAAAACTTTGGTGGGTTGGTGGTTGAATGTTGATGCGAAAATTTTAAAAGTCATGACAGTGAAAACCCGAGATTCATTCAAGCTAGGTGATCGTGAAATCAGTTATCCTCGAAACCCGGGGACCGCCTGTTTTAAATATTGTACATAAAGAGACTTTCATCAACAACTATATCTTAACCCATTTGTTTCCTAACAGGACACGCTGGAGAAGAAAGGTTTCCGACTCATGTTCTTTGTCCTACTGCCGTGATTCCTCATCAGCTATTATACTTATGACATAACAGACAGACGAACATTGAGCTGCTAACAAAGCGATACTTGCCTTTACTAGATGCCGCTAAAGAGAACTGTTTACTTGTGTTAACGCCTTGAAGAAAGACCTCCTGACAGATACAAACTGTGGGGTGTCTAGGGAAGAGGCAGAACAATTCGCTCTACAAATGAATGCACATCGTTACAGAGAGATTCACGTAATGAACGTTTGCCCAAACCGTATTTCGAAACTAGCTCAGTTACTGGAGAGAACGTGAATGAAGTATTGGGTTTATATTTTCAACTTTTGCTTGGAGGTGGTTTCAAGGGTCGTTTCAGGAAGGTTGGTCAACGTTATGGAGGGGTGGGCAAGTACGGGGGCGTTGCTGCTGATTTATATATGAGATGTACTAGAGAGCTCGTCATCTACCTACGTAAAACTAGCGCACAGTCTTCGGCCCTGCTTTACATTAGATCAATATTTGTTCAATTCAACGCGAAATGCAATCAAAATTTGAATTCTAAAGCTAGTGTCAACGGGTTGGCAGTAGCTTCTTCAACTGGCCAACCAAATAGTTGGGTGAAATTTTCTGATAATGACTTCAGGTTTCACCCGATGTGAGGTCCCATGATTCAGATTTATAGTTCTTTGTCGGGTGTGTCCGTAACCTGACCAAGTTTAACTGACCACCCCTGTCCTGCTCTCTATGAATTCAATCCACAACAAACTTTATTGGGCTTTATTATATGCCAACAGCTTGTCAAATTCGTAGAGTCAGGTGACGGTGGGCAGTTATAGATAGGACCTGACCTGGTTTACCAGACACACTATGAATCCACCAAGTTCACACAGTTTTATTCCTACAGTTGTTATAAATCATAGTGGTCAGGGAAGAAGGTGGTCAGGTTTACAGAAATGCTTGCTATCTGCTAAAATACAGAGTCAAAACTGAAAAGCAAATTTTGCCCTAGCTAAACAAGGTTGAGTTATCGAAGTATAGTAGGGTTATAAATTAAGAATCCTATTCTCAAAGTTTAGGGAAGGTGGTTTGAAGATGGTTTTTTCTATAGCGTTGAAGGGTTCTGAATCAAATTTTTGGGTCCAACCTCTGGGAAATGTGGGGAAATTTTATTTATCAAATCATGGTAAAATCAGTAACATGGCAAATTTGAAATCAGGCACGTCAAATTGTGTTTAAATGTACACCACTGTATTTTGTCTCATTATAAGGATTCAAAAGGTATAGTTTGTGCCAGGTACCTTTAGTTAAACAGGAACAACCCTAATAAGGTTCATGGCCATCTTGGGAGTAAATCTTACAGACCCCAGTGCTCCACATTTGTTTCAAAAATGTGTCAATTGTTTGTCTTGGGCCCTTATTTTATAAAGCATCTTCAAACCTTCTCCCCTTCAGATAGGATTTTCTCATTTATAACCATAATATAAATGTTTTTAGAAGGCAAAGTGGCGTTTGCAAATACACAGAAATCAGTCAAGCTCATTGCTTTACATGGACTGTTTTGGTTTCCGAAGGTCTAAACCATGGCGTTATTATAATTAAAGGTAGTACATTATTATAGTTTACTAATAAATAACTCCATGGTCCTAAACCCTGTCATCATATGTCAGGAGCTTGCCGCAGTTTTTTTTAGTAGAAGAAACAGTGGAATTGGATGAATACCAAGCCCCGGGCGTTATTAATGTTTAATTGAACACTTTGAGATCTTTCTATTCCGAGTATAGAAAACCGGTGTCCGTTCTAAAGATACAACCCAAATGGATGCATCGGCTTTGAAAGGTCATCCTCAGCTGCGACAATACCCATTACCTATATAGCTTCCACAAATTCATATGGGTCAGTAAAGGTAGTTAGAGTACGAGCAGAATATCATAGGGGCCGTATTTAAGGAGTTTGTTTACCTCCACTACAGAAAAGGTTTGAACCTTTGGTAGTTAGTATGGACCCCTCTACATCAATGCTATGTAGGTAGTTACTCTCAAATTGTGGTATCACTTTTTCAAAGGGGCCAATTTAAGTTACAAACATGGGTCAAACTTTTAAAATTCCCAATCATGTGTAAATGTATGCTCTAATTGTCCATCTAATCATAAGGCTTCCAAAAATGTATATTTTTTTACCACCTACGACCATTGGTTTTGGAGTTATAAGGTAAAATGGTAAAAGTTCAATCTCGATTTGTACCGGGGTCAACATTAAATTTACTCTGATTATATGTTAAATACTTGCAAGTTATTGCCTGAGGTAAGAGGGACTCTAAAAGGTATAGTTTATTATGTAATGCTTACGCTTACAGAGCAGGGGGGGTAGGACATTCCAACCTAACAGCAAAAGAAAATTCAAACGCCTCAACTTCAGGTGCTAGTCTGTTTAAAAGACTTAACGGTAGGAGGGCGCGCTTACCATATCGAACTGTTACACACAGACTCGACTAAAGACTAGGCCTGTCAACGAATATTTAAATCTAAATGACCGTTATTTGGAAATACACACTATTTTGCAGCGGGGTTAATCCACTAACCCCGACGTATTTTGAAGCCAATATTTTTTTTTTAATTATCATGATCTTACTAAGCTCTTTTGCACAAAGGTTAAGAGATGATTTTTTTAATGTCATGGGACCGAGACTGCCAAGGTAAATGCACTTAGCAGTTACCCAAATTACCGTTTGGAAATCCCCAATGCCCAATCAAGCAGCGTCGGGGTGTCCTACCCCCCTGTAACAGAGATAAGGGTCAAGAAGGTCAAAGCCAATTGGGTAGTTGACCTATGACCTATTTTGTCGCCTAAAGGGTAACTAATGCATTGCAGAGGTACAAACTTTCGTTATTTTGACTCATTAAAGCTAGATAAACTTCTAATCATTTTCAACACAAAATGAGCAACTACTCCATTTTGACCCCTGTACACAAATAGATATTGACCTTTTTTGGCATTTTTTACCCTATAACTCTCCAAACCAATTGGTTATAGATGGTCCAACCTATACATTTTTTGGAATCCTTATTACTAGATGGACAATGGTGGCATACATTTCAACATGATGGAGCATTTTAAAAAGTTTGACCCCTGTGTAACTTTAAATTGGCCCCTATTGAAAAAGTGACACACAATTTGAGAGTACTACCTACCTAGCGTTGATATAGAGGGTCCATACTAACTACCAAAGGATTCAAACCTTTTCTGTAGTTAGGGGTAACAGATGTGTTTACCTTGGATCCTAGCTCCTCACTAGTGATCATAACATGGGGAAGTTGTCTGGTTGTCATCAATGACCATGTTGCCTGACATATACCAGAGAAGATCCATGGGAAGACACTCATCTCTCTGGTTGTACATATACAATTATTGGTAGAGTAACCATCCTTTTAAAAATCCTTCAACTATCAGTATATTGGCAAAGCCTAACAGAGTTTTGGACTTGGCATAAAATTAGGCATATGAACCTGGAACCTTTATTTGTGAATTAAAGGGACAAATGGCATGAAAAAAAAAATTGACATAATGAAAGGACCCTTACTGACATCACTTCCACGAGTTTGAAAACAATTTGAATGTGTTTACATTCTGTAAAAAACATAAAAACAGGAAGGTCCAGGGGGGAGTGGCAGTTTGTGGCAATTTCTGGAACAAGAATGCTGACATTACTGCCAGGCATTTACCAACTTGAAAAGCATGTGGTCCATCAGCTCACCGAGCCATGCTATTGTTTTGGGCTAATCCTGGCTAATCCATCATTCACTTGCTACACTTGCTCTATCCCCATCTGGTGGCAGAAATATTATTCAACGGGGAGTCGATTCGCCCTACAACAAACCTAAATACAATGTCTGAAGCCCGGTCTGAATGCTTTTGAATTGGTTTCGCAAAACAGCTAGATACACTGAAATTCTGTCAGGTATGTGTACACCTTGCTTTCTGTTTCCAGAACTTGCCACAAACGGCCACCTTTCCCCTGGAACTCTCGATTTTACTGTTTTTACAGAATGTAAACATCCAAATTGTTTTCAAACTCGTGGATGTGTTTTCAGTAACCGGGGCGTGTTGTCCTTTTCATGCTGTTCAATTGTTTCTTTGCCATTATGTCCCTTTAAGTTGAAGCTGAAATCCCCTTCTTTACAGTATGTTTGATTCAAGAGCACACTTTCAGCAGGTTCAAACAAAAGAAGTTGTTTGATTGTGACTTTAACAAAATGTACACTTTGAACAAGATAGTGCAAATTAATCAAATTGTATTACAAATTATTGACTCTTGGGATCTTGACCATTGAAAGATCATATAATTATTCTCTTCCAAAAATTATCATTATTTTCATTATGGGTGTATGACTGCATATTGTCACTAGTACAGTTTATATTCTCTAAATGCAGAGGTTCACAATGTGGGAAGGAGTTCTATATGTACCACTCTTTAAAGATTCTCATGAAATCATTTTTTATTATGGCCTAACACAACACAACACCCTAAGCCCTCAAGGCCGAAGGATATAAAAAAATAATTTGTTACATTATAACTCGAAGGGGGTAACATATTAGAACTCTTGCCACAGTGTGTCATTACTGAACGAGGTATTCAATATACGACGTCCACCTGTTTCAGTTATTTTTCAAGTCTAATAAGTATAAGTTATTTACTCACCATTATTGTTGTCTGAACAGTGTGGTATCAATAAAAGATACTTACATTTGCGGCAGGGTAGTGAATTAGCAAAAAAGGATTTTGCCAAAGATCCTCCCAACTAGGTTCATGAGAATTCAAGTTGATTCTGTGCTTTTAAAATGTGTAACACATCTATTTTAAATGAAGAATCCAAAGATACTCCTAAATTTCTTTGGAAGAATTAGTTGAATAAGTGCCTACGTAATAGGATCGTTCCCCACCATCGGTCCAAACAAATCACAGGGACAAACACTTGCTACACAATGAAAAGTTTGAACTTACTCCGCGCATAACGCCTTGTATTGTTTGGACTGCTGCTAGGGCAACAGTAAATTCCTATTACGTGGCACTTCTACGCGAATTAAATGGATTCTTGCGAACTTTCAATAAAATTGTAGCCCTGTCATGTAAAGCAGCTGACCTCAACCTTGATCATTGTATTCCTGTGGACAGAGTATGGGGTGAAAAAGCTGGATTTACAAGACTAAAAGAATTATGAACTTGAAGAGAGGGATGAACTAGATGGTCAGAGTGTGTTTAGCAAACACGGGTATAGTTTGGGTGCCCTCTGTAAGCTTTGACCTCTGGGGTCGCAAAATACCCAAAAAAGCACCTCAGGGGGTCCAAGAGCTATAAGCCTGCAAAGTTGAGGCCCCTGAGGCTGCTGTGGTTCTTGAGTTATGGTGTGGACCACGGCAATTTTAACTTTTTTTGGCGCCGTGACCTTGCAAACTTTGACCTTTCTGGGATCGATATAGCCAAAAAGGCCCATCAGGGGTCCAAGGGCTATAAGCCTGCAAAATTTGGGCTCTGAGGCTGTTGTGGTTCTTGATACAGGTGTATCTTATATTTTACATTTTTGTGCACCTCTGTAGCCCTTGACCTTGACCTCTGGAGTCGAGATACCCAAAGAAGGCACTATGAGGGGCCCAGAGGCTATAAGCCACCGAGTTTTTTTTTTGGGGGGGGCCCCCCGAGGCTGCTATGGTTATGAGTTAGGGTGCCGTTGTAAGCGTCTTAAGAAGGAGGAGGAAACTTAACAGCACAAGCACAATATATTCGCATGTTATACATGCGAATATAATAAGAATCTAGTTGTGCACTTAAGAGTGTACCAAAGGAAGTGGATACCACTACTGGCATTGAAGATTCTTAATATGCAAAAAGAAAGAGAAAAAAGCCCCCAAAAACATTAGACAGTAGGGGGTCGATATCACACAACTTTCATGCCATCAATTCATATTTGTGTCGTAAAGTTGCATGTTTCCATGTCCTGATTCATTAATTGGGGGCTCTTTTTTTTTTTAAATCCATTATTGCTTTAAACAAGTGGATTTTTTCTTGTCATGCAATGGGATAAATATTGCATGGCTATAATTGATGCCATTACTATATAAATATGGCTACCATTTCTTGAAAAAAGTATTTCCAAAAATAAGGTCTTAATTCAAGATGGTCAAGCTGAAATGACAATCTATATTACAGAACTAACTGACACCAATACAGTTAGTCTCAACTATTAGTTAATAAGAATTGGGGCTTATAATTCAGGTGCATGAGTAGATTCTGGCTCTCAAAGCAGCCGTACTCAATTACAATGTAAATTAGTGGCCTAGCTAGCTATTCCATTGGGATCATTCACTTGCAAATCCCAAATTTGGGTTATTCTTTGAAATTGTACTGCTCCAGAATAACATTGGTGGCAGTTACGTAAATGTATACACCTAAACCTGATTTTTTTCCATGACTTTTTGAAACCTTTCAAAAATTACAGAGCTTATTCAGGAAATAGGATGTTGATCATGTTGTGCATCTTGTAATGCTTCCACAAATGGAGCTCATTAGTTCTAAGAGGAGGTAAACAGTTCTTCCCACAATGCATTTCTTTCAATACAATTTTTTGCACTGGTTGTGACATTAATTTATCGTGAAAAAAGGTACTTAAATTGCAAGATTGGGATGTGTTCTGTTCATTTAGGTAATTTTTGTCACTATAAACTCAAGTGACAGACAACCAGTGTAAAAATTGTATTGGAAGAATTGCATTGTGGGAAGAACACTATACCTCCTGTTATTAGTTCTATTAAATGTTCTTTAGGCTTTAAAAATGGAGTATTGGCATAACCCACTGAATACCCCCTTCCCTGTTGATTCATCCTGTTGTGCCAATATAAACAGTTTTTGTGGGCCGCCAGCTATAGCTGGCAGGACCACTTAGCAATCCGTTGTGCGTGTGTATGTATGTGTGTGTGTGTGTTTGTATGGATGCGTGTGTCAAAAATTGTTAAGTTTTTTTTAAATTGACCTCAATTGAAAAGTTTAACTTCAATTGGAACCAAACTTCTGTCATAGGTGCACAATGGGATCCCTCATATGTTGACGAGGTCAAAGGTCATGTTGAAAGGTCAAAGGTCATGTGAGGTCAAGTTGAAAAATGGGCTAAAAATGTCAAATTGATCTAAATTGAAAACTTGAAGTTCAATTGGAACCAAACTTTTGTCATAGGTGCACCATGCGATCCCTCATATGTTGATGAGATCAAAGGTCACGTGCCAGGGTCAAAGGTCATGGGGCGGCCCACAGCTTATATTCTTTGAATATAGCGAGCGCGAAAGCCGAGAACCGCGAAATTCTAGTTAGACTTAATATATAAATATGCAAACTTTGAACTATTTCTGTGTTTTGAACCAAAGCTCATATTTATATAAGACTTGAGAGAAATGACCACTATTATTACCATTTCCTATGTATATTGAGCAAATCTATCGCAAAGAGATGACATTTACCAATCATACTTAACACATACACAGTGCATTATTTTATAGGGTATAATGTGGTATAGATTATACAGGGCTGTCACCTTGACTCTTTCTATGAAAAGTAGGTCTTTATCTGAAATGTTTCACATGTAATTTAAACAACTCAAAATAAGGCTAAACATAAGTTTGTTTCTAGTAGCCTAGCCAAAAAGTAAAGTGTGAAATACATCTAATAAGTTTTCATTTTTGTCATTCTCCAAAATACTACCATCAGTTTTGCCTAAAATTGGAAGTGCTGGTAGCAAATCAGTTGCAAAGTATGTTCTTAATACAACAAATATTACATTTTTATTATTAGAGCACCCCCAATTTTCAAAATTTGGAATTTTTGCACAGTTATGTTTGTGGTCTATTTAACTATACCTGCGAATAACAATGCTTGAAAATGCGTATTGTCATAAAAGAAGCGATTTTGTAATTAGAATCAGGATCCCTCATTGCAAAATTTATGTCCGTCCATGATGAAATAGTGCCACCTCACAAAAATGACCTCCAACTTGACTTGCCTGAACAACTAATGGATGAGCATAGATACATACATTGCACAATTTCCTGGCTATTTCATATAATATTGAAAGGATGTTTCCAGCAGCCATTAAGTATTATCGGCGATGTCCGATATTAATTGTTCTAATTACAAAATTCCTTCTTTTGCAACAGATTTCTGAGCTCTACCATTCACAGGTATTGTTTACTAGCCAATTACCAATGCAACTGTGTAAAATTCTCAAAAATGGAATGTGTGTGCATCCTACCAGAAACAAACTTGGGTTGTTTTGTTAGCCTTAAAAATGTTTTCAATTATATTCTTTGAGATATACTTTTTAAAATTTTCTCAACAAAGGTGCAATCATATTTTCTTCTTGAATAATGTAGATAAAATAGAGTCTATATTTGATGTAACTAGATTCATATTTGTACTCATTGTAATTATATAGTATCATTTGAGTTTGAAAACTTCAGAATAAACTTCCTCAGTGTACAATATGGGAACATTTAATATTTTTTACACATGAGGTTGAGGAATCTTTTGTAAGTGATATTTTATAATCATCATGTTCTTGTCCAATCTGTCTCCAGGTATTTCTTGCCAAATGAATTTGTAAACTTTCCTTCTCTAATCAATTCTGACATCTAGGCAGCTGGAGAAACCCTACCATGATTTGGTGATTTTTAAAAATTTACTGTATAGTAGGCATGTTAAGTGAGCCTTCCCCCAATGGATCAGTGCTTAATAAATTAATCAAGTGAAGCGAATGAAACAAGTTTGCTATTTTTGTGTTGCCTGCCTTAAGGCAGGAAGACACAAAGGGATCACTTTGTCCACTGTTGTTGATGTCTGATGATGTCTGTTGTTGATGTAGTCTGTTGTGAAAAAGGGTTAAAATTTGCCTGAAATATCCACATACTTCAATGGATTTAAACTAAACTTGAATCATAGGTGCAATGTGGGAACCCTCATGTGTTGACGAGGTCAAAGGTCATGTGAGGTCAAGTTGTAAGATAGGCTGAAAGTGTAACCTTTACCTGAATTGAAAAGTTGAAGTTCAATTGGAACCAAACTTGGGTTTATGAATATTACTTGCAAACCCTCATTTGTTTATGAGGTCAAAGGTTACATGTCAAGGTTAAAGGTCATATGAGGCCTATCATTCACAAACAACAGATGACACAAGCGGTCCAAGGACTGCGATGTTTTTGTGTCGCCTGCCCTAAGGCAGGAAGACGCATAGGGATCACTTTGTCCACTGTAGTCTGTTGTTGTCTGTTGTTGTTGTGAAAAAGGGTTAACATTTGCTTGTAATATCTGCATACTTTGATGGATTTGAACCAAACTTCAGTTATAGATGCAACATGGGATCCATACCAAGGTCACATGCCAAGGTCAAAGGTCATGTGAGGTCAAGTTGTAAAATAGGCTGAAAATGTAAAATTGACCTAAATTGAAAAGTTGAAGTTGAAGTGGAACCAAACTTGAATCATAGGTGCAACATTGGGTCCCTCATTTGTTAATGAGGTCAAAGGTCACATGCCAAGGTCAAATGAGACCTATCATTACAAACTGCGATGGCAGGCGACACATGCGGTCCGAGGACCGATGTATTTTTTAATGTATTTTGGTGGTTTTACGTTTTTAAGGGTCATTTCCCAAAAAAAGATGCTTGACTGGCCGACCCTACTTGAAAGGGCCGTTCTTCTGTACATTTTCTTTAGGTGTTTAGCAAGTTCTGATGTTACCACAATGTATTTTCAAACTAGAACTTAACTGATATGGGTTTTAGCTTCCTGATGCCAATATCATTGTTTTTGTTTCGGTTCCTGATTCTGATGTCTTATTGCATTAAGTTCTGTAGACAATGTAACCTCATGTAGGTATCATGTGATAAAATGATGTTCAAAAGATAATAGCTGAAGTATTAAAGATTATAGGCTGTTACAAAATGATTATTGTTTCACTTAATCTGCAGGTATATATGTCTTTTATTATATAGTTTCAAGTGAAAGAAAACATGGCAACACAGATTAGTGTGTGTTTGTATCTCTGTAGCTGACTACTGTAAATTGGGAATGATAATTGGCAATGACAATCATTTTTGCCATTGCTGATATACCACCCAAGATCGGGCTGATGTTAATCTGATGATTGGTTAAAGCAATAACAGCACATTTTTTGAAGAGTGCCAATAATTTTCAAAATTTGAGATTTTTGCACGGTTGTGTTGGTAATTGTCTAGTAAACAATACCTGCGAACGGTAATACTCAAAAGTCGTATTTGTCATAAAAGAAGCGATTTTGTAATTAGAATCGAGATCCCAGATTGTAATTTAATGTTGAAGCTGGAAACGGCAAATTTCTGTCTGTCCATCATAAAATAGTGTCACTTCACAAAAATGACCTCTAACTTAACTTGCCTGAACCCATGGAACAACTAATGGATTTCATATTTGAAGGCTGTTACCAGCAGCCGTTGAATTACAAAATTCCTTCTTATGCGACACATAGACATTTTCGAGCTTTACCATTAACAGGTATAGTTTGCTAGCCACTTACAAATGCATCTGTGCAAAAATCTCTAAATTTTGGGAAAATTGGGGGCACTCTTCAAAAAACATGCTTTAAGCTCTATTTCAAAGTTTCAACATGGGAAACAAAACAAAAACTACTTAATGGGAAGTTTGAATTGATAATTATAAAAACTATGAGCTCCATGATAATAATATTAATTGGAGGTTTTGAGGTTGGACCACTGCATATGATTTGTTTTGAATGTTTCTGACAACAAATCAGTGCATAAATATATTGATAGTGATCCTCAGGGATTCAGAAACAAAATTCTGGCTTAACCAGATATTATGCAACAATCGCTTGACAACCCGAGAATCCAAGAAATCCTGACAGGAGGAGGATTTTCTTGAGGATATAAATTGCTCTCAAATTGCACTGGATCGGTTGTAGACCACCTACCGAGAACGTTTCAAAGGTTTATTGGACAAACAAGTGCAAAAGAAAACCGCAAACCTTGTTTTGAACTTGCCTGCTATCGTAATCGTCCCTCTAGAAAACCATGCTTTGAATTTCTGTCGTACACGACAGAAAATACTAAATCGTCATCTTATTACATAAAGATGGCGTACGGTATTCAGCTTATTCACTTAGGTGTGATCTAATACATTGGGAAAGATTCTAAATATGCAAAAAAAACGGGTTCGAAAAAAATTGGGGCGTTTCTTTCTGGAAATGTCATCTTTAAGTTTGGGTATAAACCCATCACATGTTCGTGAACCGAAACATTGGTATCGCTTGTATCAGACATGAACTGATTGCACATGCCTCCGAATAACTATGAGTTACAAATGTCATTCACAGGACACAGTTCAGTGGGTGTACTTGAAATGCATCGACGAACTGGCATTGTGTTATCTGAGTATCCTATATCGAGGTGTTGACAATCGGAAAGCCTTAACTAAAAATACTGCTTTGAGAAATGTGATGTTTAATATTTTCTTACTTAGCAAATTTATTCATTACTCAAATGTAAACATCTCATAAAGAGATATATGGTATATAAGCAAAACATTATATATAACTTAGTAAACAACGAACAATTTTAATTAGAAGAAATAAAGGGGATGATTTTGGGAACCGGTACTCTCTTACGACTAATTGAAACCCAGGCGTACAATTATTTAAGTGGAAGAACGGGCGGAGGACCAGAGTTCTTCCACGAAAAAAAACATAATGGTGGGCGCCGGGGTTTCAATTCGTCGTAAGGAGAGTATACGGTTCCCAAAATCATACCTTTATTCTCATTCTTAAACAGCTCTATATTTAAGTCATCTTTAACCCAATTTTTTCGCGAACTTTACGAATTTAAAACAACAAGACAAGGACTGCCATCACCCCGTGAAAAACAATCGAACAACCCGTTGAACGCAAAGATCTACGCAACGAGACGGCACCGTGTCAGGCTGCGCGCGAAAGTAGCAAACGCGGTTTTTTTATGACGCGGGAGCGTCAACCTAAAAAAAATAATAACTTATACGAAGCGCGTACTAACTGGGTTCAATTAAACGAATTGACCCAGGGCATCAGCCAATGAAATTGCTTACATTTTTCAAAGGTGTTTTTAAGAATTATGAACAGCAGAATTAAAGAAATTCTTTAATATTTCTTTAGTGCTGAGTTACGTCCTTATGACGGTAACTGAAAACGTTAATCTGTGAGTTAAGTCTTCAATTCATGCCTATGATGACAATTGATTCCAATCAGATGTTTAAGCAGGTCATCCCTTTGGAATGTTTTAAAAGAAATTATCAATATAAGTGGGATACGGAGCTAAAAAGTTGTTGCAATTCTGGCAATTGTGCAAGCTATGAAGCCTCAACTCATTGTTTGGCCAAATTCAGTTACCATCAGAAGGTCGTAACTCAGAGTTAAGGCTTTCTGTTAGTAAACAAAGTGTGCACCATTGAGATGTGGTGAAGTGTTATTTTGCTTTATAGGCAATAGGAAGTAGATTTGAGTTAAGGGTTCATGGTTTTCAGAATCTGTAGGTGTTACCGATTTTTTTGGTACCAAAACCTCAAAATCACCAAAAAGTGAGTTACGTCCTTCTGTTTGTCAACCCTCGATATCATACCCAAAAACCAGGGGGTGTATTTTGTAAATACACTGGTGAATGGAAGGTACTGAACTGTGCCAAGGGAACTGAGATTTTACCTGCTCATAGTGAATGTATCGTAAGGTGACATGACATCTCAGGTGTATCACAGGGTCAATGCCAGGAGGGGGGGGGGTCTCACATTGGGAGGTATGGCTATGTGCCACCCAAAAGACCCTAATTTTCAGGCTAATTTTCAGTTCCAGTGACCCCCATTTTAGGACCATATTAGTTCTACAGCCCTTTTCATGTCCAAAGCCCTTTTATACCTAATTTTCATCAAAACACCTCAAAAAGTAGCTGGAAATAAAGGGAAATTGCAGCTATGTTTTGAAATTTTTGGAGAGAGCTCCAGAGACCCAATTTTTGGAAGACCTAGCTCCAGAGACCTCTCACATTGGGAGGTAGTATGGGTATGTGCCACCCATAAGCCCCTCATTTTCAAGCTCTTTTTCAGTTCCAGAGACCCTACTTTTCATGTCCAAAGCCATATTCTACCTATTTTCATCAAAACACCTCAAAAAGTAGCTGGAAATTGAAGGAAATCACAACTTATTTACTGAAATGTTTGGAAAACCTAGCTACAGAGACTCAATTTTTGGAAAACCTAGCTCCGGAGACCTCTCACATTGGGAGGTAGTATGGGTATGTGCCACCCATAAGCCCCTCATTTTCAAGCTCTTTCAGTTCCAGTGACCCCAATTGGGGAACAATTCAGTTCCAGAGACCCTACTTTTCATGTCCAAAGCCATATTCTACCTATTTTCATCAAAACACCTCTAAAAGTAGCTGGAAATCACAGCTTATTTACTGAAATGTTTCGAAAATCTAGCTCTGGAGACCCTATTTTTCGGGCCTCAATATTTTAAATCCGGGTGGCACATGCCTACCAAAAGTTGAGTACTTCCCCCTCCCTGGTCATTGGCTGTGTTAAAATTTTGAACCTGTTAATATGCATGTATGCAGGGATATAGCTACGCTGGCCGGCAGCGGTCGGCCATGACCAGCACTTGCTCCCACCGACCGGCACAGAAGGTCATTTGGGAGGTTGCCGACCGGCACTTCAGTGAAATGAAAAATTGCTACATAAATTGGCAAATAAACTCATAGTTTGTCCCTAAGTGCTATGAACTGTAGTAAATTTTAAGATGTAGAGTAGCCTAGCTATATATAACCCTGCATGTATGCTTGCCTTGGTGTGCTAGTTATTACTGTACTGACCCTAGTATAGTCCCACCTATTTTTAACCTGAAATTAGTTTGAATTTAGCGGGTGGGATTATAATGGGATCTCCACCCTAACATGAAACACATGAGCATCAACATTTTAGCCCTTTCAGAACTGAACTTATTCCAGATATTTCCATGTGTCAAATGAGATGTGTGATCAACATAAGACCTGTAAATGAACTGAAGCATGAACCTAATTAATTTTGTAAAGAAAATCTCTAGAAGATACTATCAAAACAGTAATGATTTGAATAAAAATTGCATGTAATCTATTGCCTTCCAGCAAAAACTTATGGTGGGATTATAATAGGATTTTCTACTAATCTTTAGATTCTTTTAACTTGGGGGTGGGATTATAATCGAGCATGGGACTATACTCGGGTCAGTACGGTAGGTCATGAATTCTCTCTCAAACATGTATAATCAGTCAATTGTGACCCACATGGTAATTTGATGTTGAAATCAGGCCCCGAAGGGCAAGTTGTGTTACGAACGTGTTTAAACCTAAATGTGAATGTGTTGTGCATCAGTTTTGTCAAAACACAAACAAATAAAGTCAGTGACGGATCCAGAATCGGTTAAGCAGGGGCAAAAGGAAGAGTTGTTGGCAAGCAGGCTTATTCATGCAGAACTCTTTATTCAAGTGGGATTATTTAGAAAATAAAAGATTTGTTGTTTTGCCTATCTAATATCGTGTCATATTGGATGGACAATCCAATATTTTGAGTAGTGGATGCAGCCACTGAAAGTACCCCAAAATTCCTAGGCTCAAATGCCAATTTAAAACAAATTTAAAGGCACTACCCACATTTTTTATGTTGAAAGTTTGGATATTGTTGACAAAATTATGTTTACAGGCCTAATGGAGAAATTTATTTGCAGTGTTATTAATAGTTGTTTAAATCAATTATATTTTGAAAAGTCCTTGTTTTGTATACAGATGTATAGTTAGAACAATTTTTTTCTATTAAAAAATGTTCGAATGGGGACTTGCACAAAAACACTCCATTCATGCATTTATGAATGGAGTGTTCTAACTCTACATTCATGCAAAATAATTTAGCAACAAATCATGTTCTATCACTTTGTAGGTGTGCGCTAAATTAGTGTATCATCTGAACCGTTGGCCTAAGTATATGTGTGCCTAATCATCAAATGCTAATAGTCAGAATCAACTGAAATTTCAGAAGCAACCTTTTCTTGAGGATATCTAGTGAACCATAAACAAAAGTAAAGGTGCTAGGATCAGAAAATGCTTTAATTATAGGGAGATGACCCATTTAATAACAAAGTTTTCATCTTGATTTGATGAACTTGACCCCGAAAACCCATCTGTAAAGTTTTGCGCTGATATTTCAATCAATTTTGATGTGAGAGCCTGGGGGTGAGAGCTAAAAATTAGCTTCTGTTAACATCACAAAGTATTCTATCAAATTAGTTGACCAAATGGGGTACATTTTTTTGCTCATAACAGCCAAACCAAAGATCTTTTAGCCCTAAGATTTCACATCGTAAATGAGAAACTTAGTAGCTTTCTTCAGATGCCAAAATATTGACCACTTCTGTCTAAATTTGGGATTCTGGGGAAGAGGTTATTAGTGATTGAGCCATGGACCTTTAATGGTATGATATTTTGACAGAAACTCGCAAGTATGCTTCTCTTGAGGGACAATTAGGACACCGGTCAAGTCCAAAACGTAGTTTTTTGTTTTTTCACCTTTTGTTGAGCCCTATGTTAACATTTTCATAAATTTGGATTTTTCTTGAACCCTGAGCACTTTGAACCTCCAAAGATATGAACAAAATACTTATTACTCTTTTGAATTAAAATATTTCAAGTTTATATGATGTTCAAAATGTCATGTTTTTGGTTTCTAGCTTAAAGGTGCGTGTTCCGATCGTCTTAGGGACCCCCTGATTTACCCGGAAGTAGTATCGATTTTTATATCAGATGAGAGGCCGTATTTTTCTCATTGTCGTCCTGAAATTTGAGCCCTCAAATCCATTTCATTCCCAAGATATAAACAAAAAACTGCCGTTTTAGTGGTTAACCATCAATATTAGCACAGTATTGAATAGGGCTTTGCAACATGCATTATTGCGTCTACCATCAAAACCGCAAGTTTGTTTCCCACGGTACTTGATGGGGTGTATGTGCAAGTGCCAGGCTCTCATATCAAGTAGAGAACAAAATACACATAAATCGTTTGTGTCTAAAAACGGGTACAAAATATGGGCTTCCCAAGTGTTTTTTTTTTAATATTCTTGAATATATATTCAAGCTAAATGAGTCATTCGTCACTAATATTGATTCGAAGATAGAGCCAATTATTGCAATCAACTTCCCTTGTATTTCATTGTTTTGAGCAACACTAAAATGACCATATCTCAGGAACCGTAAGTCCAATTCTGAAGTTTCCAGCAAAATGAGGCTCTTAATATTACACTGATTTTGATTTTGCCTGACAAGTGACTCATTTTGCTTAATTGTATCGCAAATGATCGGTGAAGGTTGTGTATCTCTATCTGAATGTTTTCAACTACATGTCATATTTAAGAAGAAAGCTCCATACTTAAAAAGCCCAGGAGTGGCATTAAAGACACTATCAGTGATTATCCCGAAAGATAAAAAATATTTAAAATTTGTAGGAATAGCTTAAAAGTGAAGAATAAGTCTGTAGGACTCCCATTAGGTATATTTTCCAACTGAAAAGATGACAGAAAAGGAAGAATAGGAAAAACAGCAATGTTCAGAGATATGAATCCCCATTCAATTACACGTTGTAGTAATTGTCCGTACGGGCAGTAATGGCTAAAATATCCGATTTTGTCCTTATTAGGTTGCTTCTAGACTTATCACTTGCAGGGTATGTTAGGATACCCATACTTGTTCCAAAAATTCAAAAATCTGATTTTTGATGATTTTTTCGATTTTCTGATTTAGCAAATCACTGATAGTGCCTTTAACAAGCAATTTAATAAGTAGCTACATGCCTAAAGTATTATAAATGGATCAGATCTGGATCTTCTGATGATGTCAACTATATATGCATGTCTTTGGCAATTCACATCAAAGTGTTGCGTGTAATCCTATTTTCACTACATCAACTGGATCACACTTTCTAGTCCTGAACTGAACAACAATCAAAATGACCATGGTGTGAATTTCATGAAATGAAACTGCTTCCTGAAATAAGTGCAACCCAGTTACCAGGGAGTTATGTACCCACTTCACTGGGCAAATTATGAGTCGTTAGACTTCCGAGATTCTAAAATTATGTTGGTGTTGTAATAAAATGGTTGTAAATTTAAGTGATGGTTAAGATGAAAATAAATATAGTAG
This sequence comes from Ophioderma brevispina, assembly GCA_023653785.1. Taxonomy (NCBI): domain Eukaryota; kingdom Metazoa; phylum Echinodermata; class Ophiuroidea; order Amphilepidida; family Ophiodermatidae; genus Ophioderma; species Ophioderma brevispina. The sequence continues at coordinate 7,634 of JAMKCH010021940.1, read as the reverse complement.
ATTTCAAAATAAGTGAGACCTTATTAAAAGTTGTAGGTCTGTCTATTCACTGTGAGAGGTAAGAGGAATTATTTTAATGGTCACTGGTAAAAAAAGTTTGATATTCATGCAATATATAGTAATGTAGCTAGTAAATAAATGTTGACCTAAAATACATTATTTCACATCTAAGATAGATGATGTTTCAATTGAAGTATCAGGATGAAAACACCAGCATTTATTTAATTAAACGTTGTTATTTGAACATAACTTAACTTTGACACTGCAAAATATCATTCCTTATCACAGCATTGGAGAAATAATGCATGCTTATATCGATGCACACATAACACAACTAAGTTTTTTTATTTTGGTCATACCAAATGGCCAACCTTGGTATTAAAGAGATTGCCGAAAATGGATTTGGGACAACAATCCCCATCCCGGCCAACAATGACATAAGTCCTTCAATCATTAACAGACCATTGTAGAACTGAATGCATCAGTTTCCAGTAAGCCATTGCTGTCCAGGAACTTTGTACCATGGTCACAATATGTTTTGTAATAGCAACAAAGGCCTAGTCTCTGCATGGCCGGGGATTGAACCCCATCTCAGTGTGATCTCCGTCCAAATATGCAAGGAGTCTCACATAATTTGAAATCTACTATAACATAAATATGACAGTAATCATGATATAGGGATATAGGGCATGCCTCATTGAGGGGAAGTCTTTTTGGCTTAGAATGTGCACATTATACACTCATTGATGCATAAGTATTACATGTCTTGTTTGCTACTTTACATGTAAATAATTCTGTGTATTTTAAAAACTGGTCATATTGATAACAAAGCCTACTTCCAATTCTCAAGTATGGTACGGTATATCATAAATGTAAAATATGTTTAAATACCAGAATACAAGTGGAATAATATGCAACACACTGTAGTGTTTAGCCTTGAAAAGATATTGTAGGCCTAAAAATTGGTTTAATTGGCATATCAAACTTTGCAAAAAAAATGATGGAATTGATCATTGTTATTGTCAGAAAGGATACACAGCTGTTTGAAAGTCTCATTTATTATGACAAAACCAGATTAAGACAAAAATTATCACCAGTGACAGAGTTTTGACAACTGATTTGGAATATTTAGTCCACAAACTACGTGTAACATCTGTGTAATTTTTATGAAATTTCATTACAGGCAAATATGATTATTTTCTACAAATCTGGTTTTCCACATCTTTCTATGGAGAATGGGCATATAGAGGGTGCTGTAAGATATGAATCCTGACCTTTGTAGCCCTATATGGCAAGATTCCTGCAATGGGTTTTTCTGATTTTGCGTGTCCCTACTTATATCAGTTGTCAAAATTGTGTCACCACTGCTTAAAATTGTTCTATAAATGTTAACTACTTAGTTCTCCATCTGTTTCTTGTCATATGCCAACCAGTTTTTAGGCCCTAGACTGGATAAATCTATTTTATATGCAAATTGATATATTTAGTGTGCAAAACAGACTGCCACAGCCTCAATTCTTGGGTGCATGGGGCTCACATATGAAATGGATATGGGTGTAAGGTTTGCTAGACAGCCAAATTGTCCCCAAATGCACATTGATAAGTTTAACATTCACACTGTAGCAGAATGCTTTTCAAAGGTTTTTGGTTCAGAAGGTGATCCATTTCACTAATTTCACAATCAAATTCTTCGTACCACTATATTATAGATAAAGAAACTAACAAGTACTATGGAATTGTCAATTTTGCTACTTGGAATTTAACATTTTCGACGATTACAGATTGAATACTAATTGCTACACAAGTACGCTTACAGCCAGAGTACAAACCCCTTTTGTAGCAAGTTAAGCTCAAAATTTTGAATCGCAACATCGACAAGTGTGCCATGTAAGATTGGAGCATCTAGTTTCTAGCACTCTGCTACACTGAATGTGCTTTGTTAGCATAGGTGTACAGGGGTAGATCGACACCCTGAAAAATGCCAAAATTACCGGGGGACTGGAAGGTAATTATGGTAACAAATTGGCTGATTTTACAAATTACCGGGGGCGCACGCCCCCAAAAAACACCCCCTGGATCCCTCAGTGGGTGCAAGTCCCAGGGGAGATAGGGGATAAATTATATACCCCAATATGTGGATGAGGGGGACGGTCCATACCATCATCTCCCCAATGTTGATCCTCATTCATGTGGTTTTTACCAAAAGAACTTGCATGCATTTTGTTCTAATTTGAAGCACATTTAACAATTTAAGGTTCTCAGTGGCAATGTATGTATTTTGTATCAGCTGAAATAACCTGAAGACAGTGGCGTAACCAGCGTGGGGGCAGGGGGGTGCTAGCCCCCTGCTCAGAAGCCGGGCCCCCCCTCCCCCAAATGGACTGACCGTGTGTACAGTGTCTATGGAGAAGGACCCAATTTGCCCCCTCAGAAAATTCCGTGGCACCCCTCTTGCCCCCCCCCCATTTGCAAAGGTCTGGTTATGCCACTGCCTGAACTTGAGAGCTATTGTCATGCCATTGTGTTGACCCAATTAGTCATCTATCCATGGTAATGTTGTTTCTTGTCACATGTGTTGATGATTTTTGTGAAACTTGGTTGCATTAACCCTTAAATAGGGGGACAGGTTATTCAGTAAGGTGGCATGCTATTCCACAAAAATAGGCAATTCAAAGTTGCATGATCCTCTTTTGGTCATTAGGGGTGTTTAGGTATGAGGTCAAAGGTCAACTATGGGTCATTTTAGGTCATTGTGTGAATTACACCCAAATGCATTTCAGATTTCGGCAATTTTGATTACTACTAAGGTTTTGTGATAGAATACCAAGTTTGATTATTTACAAAGGGATGTTTACACAGAAAATCATTCAAAATATCTAGAACCAATTATCACAACAAATGGTGTCATCCTAACTGTGGTAGTGGGTGGTATGGTATATTTACAAACACATTGTTACTGTTAATGATTTATTAATTTTGTGGTTTGTTTTGTACAAACTTATGAGCTTTTTAGCAAATCAGAATTTTGTTGATGTGCAGTTTTATCTTTACAACCGGACCATTTTAAGTGTAATTAAAAAAAAAATCAGGAAAGCTATTTCTCTATTGGTACAATAAACATTTCAAGTTATGCACAGACAATATATATCAGCTGTTATCTTGAACTTCATTTTGTTATGATTGTATTGGCTCAGTAGTCTTGAGTTCTCTTGCACATACAGGATCAGACTGGAAATTTTACTACCCTGAAAATTTTAAAGGTCCTAGGAAATGAGATGATAAACCTACTCCAAATCTTTATGGGGCATTCCATTCCAATTAACAGGGCCACAAAAAAGACTACACTACCAATGACATCATTAGTGAAACTATTGATTTTCAGTCATGAATAGATTCACACCAGTCACCTGGAATTTTCTATTACTCTCTGAAAAATCAATAGTTTCACTAATGATGTCATCACCAACCCTAGCCTTTTATCAAGGCTTTGATTATTTATTCAATTTGTGTGAGTCCGCCCCTCTCTGGACCGCTCAAAGTTCAGTCGTAATGCCTCGCTCCGCTCGGCCTCACGCCTTCGGCGTTCGACACGCGCCTTCGGCGCGCTCGCGGTTGGTGGATATAAATGCGAGGCGTCTTTGACAAAGACTACACCAACCCAAATATTGAATGCTTTTTCGTCCCTCCTTGTAGACTTGACACAAACCACATCAATTCTATTTGCATTTCCTGGGCCCTTTAAGACATAAAATTTACCCTATTATATTGAGCAAACCAACCCGGCCTTTTTTTTAATATATCCAACCCATTTTGCGGGTCAAGCAACCCAAAACAACCTCAAAAACTAAGTGTCCCCTTGAGAATTTTCTCCAACAACCTATGACCCGTTGACCTAGGCCTAGTCCATATAGAAATCTAGAAAGGACTCTTTCCAGTCTTCCCCCAGTGGTGCCGCCTCGCACTGAGCGCCGGTGGCTAGGTCACAGGGGAGGGCGCTGAGGGACCTTCTAGATGGACTAGTCTGACCCTGTGCACATAAGCAAAATGTCTTGATCTGAATAACACATTAATTATAAATAACTTGGAGTAACATACTACATAATTTTAATGATCAAAAGCAAAATTTTCTCATGTGGTGATGCCTCCAGTTTTTATTTCATTCTGATTTTTTTAGTTGAACCAAAGTTTTAATTCCGGTTTTGTCCCCGTCAACGGAGGTGGCCGGATACACCTATCTCACACTCAGCCAAACTGCTGTGTGAGGATATATTTATTTCTGATGATCTATATTACATAACCAACATTTGGTTACTTGAGATAGTAATCAGCATGGTGGCACGTTTTACCTCTATTACGCGTCTGGAAAAACATGTTTGGAACACCCTTTTGATGAGCGTGCTGCAAAAACCGACCCCTTCCCATGATCCAAGTTAAACAGAATCATGGAAATCAACAGCCCTGTCACAGCCCACAACTTTAAAATCTGGGAATGGAGAAGGTAGGGGTGGGGAGGCTTGAGCTTTTAATTGGACCATGTGTTATTAAATCTAAACTGTGATCAGGATGAACACACAGCTGAATGTTTGCCCTCATGCAAATTCTTTCTTATTTTAAAGCAATTTAAGCAATGGGCCCGACACAATTTGACAACGTATGATGCTAAGTAGGGACATGCAAAGATGTTCTATTACCTCCGCAACAATCAGAAAAATTGCGGGAATATCTACAAGGTCATCATGTATGTTAGCGAACCCTTTATATGACTTTTCCCCATAGAAAGATGTGTAAAACTAGATTTTTATGAAAAAGCACATTGCCGCAAGTAAATGAAATTACATAGGATGGAGTTAGTGAATAAATACTCCAAATTAGTTCTCAAAAAGGTGTGTTGCTGTTGATATTTGTTCTTTGTTCTCATTTTCACAATATAAGGATTTACACATAGTGAGAAGGGTTCCAACAATTTTGTGTCGCCTGCAAACTTGGAACCAAAATGGTTTATGGAGCGTACATGCAAACCCTCATTTGTTTATGAGGTCAAACATCACATCAAGGTCAAAGGTCATGTGAGGCCTATCATTCACCCAAACGCGGACGGCAGGGACACAAGTGGTCCAAGGACCAACAATATTTTTTTTAGGAATTGTAGCTTGGTCACTTAGATTTCTGTCTCAGTACTCTGGACCTGATGGATGGTGTACCATATACAAAACCACCTATCAATAAATCCAGTCTAACTTCAATTCACAGGCCTCTATTGGGAATTGCCGAGCAGAACAGAACCAACAAATCACAATCTCACATTCTAGGATACATCTCGGACAGTATCTTGTCGAACCAGGTAATGCAGCATCAGCACCCATCGCCAAATGGTGCTGACAATAACCTACAATATGTAAGCTTATGACGCTTAGGATTTTTTTGTGGAGATCTAGCAAATACTTGCTTCAACAGGCCCATATCTTTGATCTCCAATCTACCCAGAGCAAATCTTTTTCATCTGGACTGCTGGCACCCGGGACCCCCTTGGCCCATATGCAAATTACGAGTTTACCTCAATTAGCTAATCTGATTGGACCCAATTGCGTTTTTAAAGCCATGCCGGGGTTCTTTAAGGACTTGGATAGGAGATTTCCAGATCGAGGGCGCCCGCAATTCAACATGATATTTCGCATATACATAATGCTTGTCCGGAGACTCTAGGACCGTGTATGTGGTTGTTGTAAAATAGCTAAAGCCAATCGAAGTCCTTCCATTAGGAAATACACAGCTTTGTTATATAAAATTCCGGTATCCGGAATTTTGTATACACAGTTAGCCTATGCACTGTAATTAATATACATATTGTTTACTGCATTGAAGCAAAAAATCTGATTCAATCTCAACAATTGAAATTGAGCATTTCAGGTGACTGTCTTTTAGTTCAAGTTAAACTATTTTTAATAATACACAAAAAATATAGATATTTAAAACCTCAGCCAGCCTTTAACCTGCGCTCTGTGCCTGGCACACTCATGGCTTGGCCAACTAAAAAATCGATGTGTCATTTGCCAATGGTCCTTTTCGGGCTTACGATTGGTTTCCAAGTTAAGTATGTGTAATTTGCATATGACCTTTTCTGGTATTCTGATTGGTCTCCAGGTATGTCTTGCCAATGGTCCTTTTATGACTTCCTGATCGGTCCCCAATATAATATTAAAAAAACGTAACATTGACATATGCTAATGAAGGGGCAGACTAAAGCTGTCGCATCCAGCATAGGGGGCATATTACTATTCTTGTTTATATTTGATGCCAGCAAAATATTGCCAATAAAAAACACAAACATAGTACACACCGGACAAGTTGTAGATGAATCAATGAAGAGGTATAGGTTTCCCACAATGATTTCTTCCAATACAAGTTTTGCACTGGTTGTAAATGAATTTATAGTTTTGGGTGTGAGCGGGACCGGAGCGCCCCGGAGGGACTCCGGGTAACGTTGCAAGGGTGCAGAAACCTTGCGCCTTATGAAGACGCACGGGACTCGGTTAGGTAAAATCAGTTTCTCACGTATTTTATTACAACCAGCCTGCTGCCTTGTGTCAGTTTAAATCACAACGTCAAGTTACCTGTGTGTGTGTAGTTGTCATACAGCAAACTGAGCCTTTTCCTTTTTTTTCAGTTGCTGCTACCGAGGGAGGTGATTGATCCCACGTGGGGCGCCGATGCGCTGATATGGGCAAGTACATGACCTCCGTGGCGGTCTTCGCGTGGATGGCAACAGGCGTGACTTTTCTAAAGAGATCACATTTCTTACATGACTTGCCTAATTAGTACTGACGTAATGGAAATTAATTTGTAAGCAGAGAGCTATGATAAACAATTTGAGACATTAGCGTGACAAAATAAAACACTAAGAAAAATACAGGCTACCTCAAATCGTTTCACAGCCCCTCCCCAGATGTGCCTTCCCGGCACACAGACGTATGTAAGTTTAAACGGGATGGAATGTTGCACCAAAACTGCCTACTCTTAATCCTATACTACAATCTTCTTGACGCCACGGCAGTCAGACGTAGTCATCGCGCCATTCAGGTGTTGTCATCACAGCAGTATAGTGTTGTCATCGTACAAGCCGGCTCGACTCGATCAGGATTGCAGAATATCCCACCAGGTCAGTGTCGTCACCAACAAACATGCGCACGCCTTGCCGCATTCCAGGTCAGTGGTGTGAGCGCACGTATGTTGGACCCACTTCACCATCTTTGCCGTCAACATGCCCGTCTTCAATGTTTCGACGAGCACCAGTAGCTTTGCTGTATGTACCTCACTATCGCTCCGGACGGCTGTGTCTCTATCACATAAGGCGTTCTATTTCAGTGAAAAATTTTGGTGGGATATCCCATCTACAGGTAAATTACAGCACACCACCGAATGGTTACGGTGTTTGTTTTGTTCATATTGGTACACCCCTAATCCTGGTATCTCCAAAACATGGCCTCGGCGCTCTTGAAGCCCGCAACATCCATCTCCAAAGGTCGGTGACTCCTCTAGCCTACTCTTATCGACTGTACATGTGAGGTCCTTTCGCCCGGTGGTCGTTCACCCAAGCGTATGGCCCGTCTGGCATTCCAAAGTTCGTCCTGGAGCGT
>JAMKCH010021939.1:0-46955 GCA_023653785.1 Ophioderma brevispina | reverse complement strand
GGAGAAGTTAACTTACTGACTACACGGAAAAGGTCCCGTTGATCACATGTAGTAATCTGGTTGTTATGATAATCAGTCTTGGCTTTAGAAAGAAGAGAGTTGTATTTAGAGCACTGATCTTTGTAAGCCTCTTTGCATACTGTGAGCCCAGTCTGTGAAACTCTGCGCTCCAGCCGACGCCGTTCCTTCTTCTCAGCACGAAGAACATCTGTGTACCAAGGTGCATGAGGACGCAGAACTACCGATCGATTTACGAGTGGAGCATGTTCATCAAGTGTGTTAGATAAGATGTTATTATATTCATTAACTAGAGAATCACACTCAGCGTCTGAAGACAAACAAACAAATGCAGATCGTATATCAGAGCGAAAGATGTCTCTATCAGGCTATCTTTCAAACCCCACCTCCACGTGGTACCAGACGGATAGCCCAGGCTTACCAGTGTCGTCCCAGCACGGTTTAATGCTCGGAATAGATAGGCCTACCAGTGTCGTCCCAGCATGAGTTTACAGCTTGGATTTACCAGCGACGACTTGAGCTTGGATGCGAGGCCGGAGATGGTCTAGGAGTTCCCAGCGACTCGAGCTTTGGATGCGAGGCCGGAGACAGCCTGGGTGAACTAACGGGGACATATGGGTATTGGCCTTGAAGCCTAGATTGACCAGCTCTGTTCTTACCAGCACTACTGACGCTTGGAATTCCAGCGACTATAGAGCTTGGACGTGAATAGGCCTTGGAGAAGTCTAGGTGAACAGGCTGGTGGCTCCGTAAAGACACTGTTTCTTATTGTTTGACGTGCGTTTTTCCAACGGTCATGCAGTAACACCTGTCTCCCACTATGGCATGAATAGAATTACGTAATGCACTATTATTGACTGTATTGTAACTGGCGCACATAGCCATTGTTGCTGAAAGCGCCATTCAACCAAACAACCAACCAACCAAATGGAAGGGTTGAATTCAGTAAAAGTCTTTGTAATGAGTGTTATTTTAATTATACACAAAGCAGTGTAAATTGCTTGAACTGTAAATTTTGTTAAAAGTGAAAAAAATAGTTGCATAATTTTCTCAGAAAAGAAATCGCTTGAAATTCTGCGTTTATATTGACGCGTGCTATACCACTTATACAAATTCAATGACGAAGGTTCTTTCTTCCTCTTTGCGTATCTGCAAGTCATTGGTAACGGTCTTTGATGGTGTCAGTATTATTCAGCTGGTAGTGTTGCCAAGGTATCTAATGTGAAGCACCCTATGTCTGACAGATACTTGCTGCCAATCGCCTTATTAAATCCAGAGAGAAGTTCTTCTTAAGCAAAGTCCAACCCTCTTGAAACAGTCTCTAAGGAGGTCAGAGAGTCGCCGTGTGGAAAAAAAGACTTTGCCACAAACCAAGTAGTAACATTATCGGTATTGATATGGTGAGCTTCTCCCACCTGGAGCTGACTCCTCTGGGCTGAATGGCGAGCCTCAACAGATTGAGAACCAGAATTGGCCGACCTATTTAAGGTTTACCTTACAGACATGGGGCTATATGGAAGCAGATCAGGACAGTACTTGTGGTTGAGGAACAGCACCACAGACAATGGAAATCTATTGGTATGTCTGCCCACTGCTGGAGCCATCAATGCACAAACAAGGACCTTGCGGCATTCAGTGAAGCAGCCATACGAGTGTGTTACCCCATCTCTGGCTGGATCATATTTGAGAACCACATGGGACACGCGATAAGAAGAAGGAAAGCGTTTCCGGGACAGGGTGTATCCATGATACAGACCCCTTACACGGCTGCTTTGAGGCTGAGGCAGATTGGGAACAGCATGGATTTCACCCTACTATAATTCGAACTGGCTGCGATATACATGTACAGTTTGTGACTCTCGGGCCACGGGAACCGAAGGTTCTTAAGGTCCCTCTCCAGGATGGGTTGCTTTCATGATTCATTTAGCCAGATTCGAAAGTGAACCATGCTGGGAGGAGAGCGGTATTCTGTTTTTTAATCAATGATAGGTTGGTTTATTCGATAACAAATGCGTTAGCTGGATAAATACAAGCCAAGTGTCCCCTCGGGATTCGAACCCGGGATATTTGGTAAAATTGCGCCACAGGGCAAGCACCTAACACTAGGCCCTGCCACACTCCCACGACGAAGGTGACTATAAGACTACGTGTCCTAAACTAAAAAGAATGACGCCCGAACTAAGATTTGCTCTCAACATTGTGATATGTTGAAAGGGGGGGCACGGTTGGACTCGAACTGATAAAGTTTAGCGCAGGGGTCACCGAAGAGCGTAAATCTAGTGGGAAATTTTTAATTTTTTGAAATTGTGTTTTGCACACTGTTAAAAAGTTCATAAAATAACAGGCGTTTTTGACTGGCAGCAGTTAAAAATCACGTTTTTTACCAGTCATTGCACGTTCGAGTCCCTTTTTACAGTTATTTGCACGGGTATAGGTAGGATACAGGGTGATCCCCAAAGTTATGATAGGGAGGTGGCAACCAATCCCCATTTTCGGGAGAGATGAGAAGTACCAACATGCCTAGTACGGCAACCGGAAAGACCACTTCTTGACCTTGAAAAGATAGATAGCTATGGTCCTCTTATTTACATTGATACCAAAATCAGTACCAATAGCTCGAAGTACGTAGAATGCGGCATGAAGCTCGCGTGTCAGCAATAACTGCCATTTCCAGTCTGTAGAATACATCGCAGTGGTGGATAGAATATGGGAGAGGAAGAAAATTCATTTTTTTCACCAAACATGAAACATTCGAATTTTTCATGCGATGCTGTTATCTTGAATTTCTTAAAATGCTAGTTTTATATACACAGAGCGTGTAGTGCTAAATAATGTTTTAATTCGGTAAAATTGATCAATTTTCCATCCTATATCCAGTTTCTTTAATACTTTCATCAACTGATGACATCATAACTGATCATAGTTGACGTTTTAACGAGATGTCGGTACTTATACTTGATACCAATGGGGAAGAAGAAAACTCTACGCTATCCTGTATTATATGAATTGAGATGTTCAGCAACGAAAAATCTCAGTGGGTGGAAACCACCCCTTTTGGGATTTTTTTTTACAAAACAAAATGGATCAGTATAGACGAGGGTTTATTAAAGGACTGCTCTGGAAAGAATCTTCGAGCATTTGCAGTGGGTGTTGATTATACATCCCATTGGTTAATATTACGAGTCAAACACGCATTAATAGAGAAGTTGGTTTCTGATTAATATATACTCCGTTTGCAATAATGGATTGACTTGGTTAACTGGTTCAACTCAATACATGCAACTTTATATGAGAAATGACAGAGGGATTTGAACATGTCGACTTCTTGCAATATGTCACCACCATGTGAGGCAAAGATGATAGTTCTGTTGGGACTATTTATAGGTTACTGAATTTATTTGAAAACATTTGGAGGGTATCTGCCTGGTACTCACAAAGCACGACTGCAATATCCAAGTACAGGTTTGACTATGTACTTTTTTATAAAAAGACGGATTGGTACCAAATTTAGCGTTAATTTCGCTTTACACCGCTACATAATAAGTGACTTTTTATTCAAGGTCAAGGCACATTCTTATTGCCCTAGGGCGGGATCAAGGTGAAATTAATTGCTAATTTAGTACCCAAATCTGCCTTATAAAAAAATTAGTAACACAGCCAGCAACCAAAGATAGACTCAGTAGTCAAACCTATGCGATTTCAACACCTACATTAGTATGTTATACGCATTAGGATATGTGAATTTACAAAATCAAATTGAAGAACTTATAGATACAAGACACAAGTTCCTCATTCTACCATTTAATTTTTTACTAATAGGATCGAAAAACCAAAGATTTGTCAGCAGCTAATATAAAACCATTTTGAATTACAGTTGTATACGAACATTGAGAGATGTTGATGAAAAACGTGGAATAAAACGCCAGTTATGTGTATATAGTACTTGGGCACGTGAGAAATATATTTTTTCCAACAGTTTGGTTAAAGGTTAAATGCTTCTAACTAAAATGACATTACTATTTCCATTAAAACCTAATGATTTTAAAAATGAGTTGGGTCCAAAAGTGATTATCTAGTGGATTCATTTGTTTATATATTTATTTAAATTTCCTAATGCGAATAACGGATAAAATAGCTAGATATATTGAAAACGTCAGTGTTAGCGCTTAAGTTCACAAAACTGTAATTGATATAAATATATAAGAAATAACCTCATGTGACTATGATTAGGGTCACAAGGCTATTAGGAGAACATCCTTGGGATTTGATGTTAATTAAAACTTACATGATAGGGGTTTCATGTGTCCAAAAGTATGTATCTAGTTGCTTTATTTATAAAGTAATGCATCCGACATTATACGAGTAATTCACATTTGGGTTTGAGGATTAAAATTGAAAATAGTAGATGGGTTTCTCATTGTTCTAAAGTATATAGTAGTTGCTTCATTTACTATTGTAATAAAATGTTCGCTTGCGTCTAAAACATAATTGTATAGTATTATGATAATGCTATACGCAGTAGTCATTTTGGTCGCCATCTTGGATTTGAAGCATGTTAACAAATGAAAAAGCAAAATTTATGAGTTGTAGTTCTAAAGACTGACCCCAAAAAACTATACAACAAAGATAATTTTTTTGGCCCAAAAATTTAAGTCATCTCAACAGGGTTTAATATCTTTTAGGAGTGTTCCAGCTTTCATGAGACTTTTTGTTGATGGAATTTGGGGGTATGGTTCAGGCGTTATGGCTAATTATATGAGACAGTTGAAAACCTGTTGGGCCAGTTTCGGCTATCCTGATATAACAAAATTGCCATGAAAATCACCTTCAAGAATTCTTGATTTGAAAAATTAAATAAAAAGTAGGTTATAACGTGATGCTTCGTGTGATATACACATAATTTTATTGAACTTTATAAATCGCAATTGCTAATAAATACATGTAGCATTGGCATATTCAATTCTAAACAGTCCTGTTGTCTCAGTATTAATCCAGGTTTCTGCAGTTCAGGTCGAACCATAAAAACACCCTTGTTGAACGTTAAACTGTTTTTTTTTTTTCAGACCTTTGAACACCAACCATCTTCCTTTAGTGCTCTTTGTGAACACTGCTTTATTCATTATCTCCTCCTGGCATCTTGGAGCAGTGGGAATAGGGGAAAGGGTAAATTCTCCACCACATTGAAGCGTTGTCCACACATTTGTCCTTCAACAGACTGTGACTTTACATTAGTTTCAGCAGTCAAATTCCAGAAATTTAGAAAAATACAAAATTTTATGATTATTGTCCCCCTGATAGAGAGGAGGAGCAGAAATCATAGGGGCCTTATTTAAGGAGTTCGTTACCCCCCCACTATCAGAAAAGGTTTAACACTTTGGTAGTTAGTAGGGACCATCTACATAAATGCTAGGTAGGTAGTCTCTCAAATTGTGGTATCACATCCCCCGTTTCAATAGGGCCCAATTTAAGTTTACACAGGGGTCAAAGTGTTAAAAATGCCCCAATCCTGATGAAATGTATGCCATAATGGGTAATCTAATCATAAGGATTTCAAAATGTACTAGTTTGTAAAATGACCAAAAATGTAAAAAAGGTCATCTCATTTTCAGGCGGTCACCATTAAAAGTTGTCTGCTTTAATTTTCACTACTTGCAAATTATTGCTGAGGTAAATAAGAGGACTCCTAAAAAGTATAGTTTGATTAGTTAAATGTTTCTTAAATTGGCCCCCTATTGAAAAAAGTGATACCACAATTTGAGCGTACACCTACATATAATATCCTCGTGATTGGAAAGGGCTAGAAAGTAAGAATAACGTAAATAAAACTGAATAAATCATGGAAGAAAAAACTGTTGCAAAGAGGCTATCAATAGTCAATAAATAATTAAGGAAAATTATGGTTGCACCCATAAGAAAATTAATTCCTCGTAATGTATCCTATTGTTACTAGGTTCAAACTAAGGATGGTTTCACTTGTAATGATCAGGAAACAGCCAATCAATTCAATAATTATTTTATTCATGGTTATACCTTGGATGACAAGTGTAAAGATAATAATTGTAGATATTCCATGTGTACTATAAAGGCAATGCATGACTTTAGTTGATGTTGTAACTCCAGACTTTGTCTTTGATCAAATTAGTAACTTCTCAAATAATAAATCGACAGGTTTTTTTTTTTAATTAAACACTAGTTTAAAAGTTGCTTAATAGCTGCCACCAATCATTTGCATCCACTTGCATAAGTGTAAATGACATTTCCATGTTCAATTCTACTTTTCCCAATGAGTGGAAGAAAGCAAGGTTACAACATATACTACAGGAGGGTGACAAAAGTGATGTCAGCAATTTTAGGCCTATTTAGGTTTTACCTGTATTTCTAAGATTTTAGAAACGTGGCTGTACATGATCAATTGTATAATTTATCTCACTCATAACAATATTCTAAAATCTTCCACTCAGGTCAGAGAGTCACAGCACTAATACTCTCTTTGGTAGATGTAACAGCTGTATTCTTAATAATATGAATTTCTGGATTTAAAGGAAGGCATTTTGATACCGTAAAATGGACCTCTCATTAAAAAAAACTGAGTACATACTGGTATCAAGGCAAATGCCTTATAAGTGGTTCAATTCGTTATTCAGTGAAGATCTCAAGCCGTCAATATTAATTCAACACTTTCTGATTTTAGAGTATCAGCTATTGTGTTTCCTCAAGGTTCAATATCTCGGCCCATTATTATTCATCATTTTGTTAATTCTTATTACCTAACTCTGTAAATATACCGTAGTGTGTGATGTATGACAGACGATACATAACTCTTTTAATCAGTTCATCTGATCTTAGGTCTGCAAGGGAGCTAATGCTAATTTACACAATATTTCAAAAAAGATAAAAAAAGTAAAAAATTAACATTAAACATAAAAAAGATAACTGAGGTGTGGAACTAAGCATAATCTAAGCAATTTGAAAAACATCACACTTGTATATGATAATGAGACAATTGAAAGAGTTGAAAAATATAAAATTTTTTAGGTTTTTTCTTTTTTTAATTTTTTAATTGTAATAGTAATATAGGCCTCAGGCCTTCATATCATACAAAACATACATAAAATTTGTTTGTTTGGAACGAGACACTTTACAAATATTGGATCAACCCTTATAATATTCAAAGTATTCTCTTATCTGTCGCATGATATGAATATGCACAAAGTTTTTAATGATCATATCCCATTTTGTGAGCTCATGAGATAATAAATTTATCATCAGATGGGTGTGTTACAAAATAGACAGGGAGTAAAATTCACCCCTGAATTCATGATAAAAATCAAATATCAAAACAAAATGGATACTCATCTTCACACCCTTAAGCAGAGTTCACAGTACCGCGCATCAACAGAAATGTTTTCTCTTCTGCCAGTTTCCACTTGAGCCCATGCTTTCCCTAAACGGAGCTTGCTAAGGCCCTTCTGTGATTTTTTAGTAGCCAAGCACCAGAAATTTTTCCGGCGACAAGAAAGATTTTGAAATTACAATAGTACGGAGTGATGTTGTGAACAAATATCAGCAACACACCTTACTGTTGGTTGGCTATCTTTCAATCTGGGGTTACCAAGTCCAAAAATAAAAGTCGTTACCAACACCTTGGTTTATCCAAGCATGACCAAAAACCATTGAAAATAAAATTTCTTTTACTTTTGTAACCCATTGTCATTTTAACCAATTACATCAAGTTGAAGAGCATAAGATAACTTTACGTGGGTATCGATGATTTTCCATGTTAACAAACGCAAACAATATTAATAAGACGAGCTATCTGATATGGTAACATTGGATACCTGCCACAGTCGCCGAGACAGCCAGTATTTGTTGTTCTTGTGAAAACACCAAGGAAATTGCTTACATGCATTATACTGAACCTTCTCGATACACTCATATCGTTTAAAGCCCATTAATCAGAGCCGTACAGGAGCATAGGTAGAATTATTGCATCAAATATCTTGAAATCTGTTTCTAAAGCAATTTGCCTGCTTTCGTAATGCACGTTTCAGAGCAAATAATGATTTTTTTGCTGGTCTGCCATGACCATTTGTGGCCCTACCCAAAATTACCAGTAGACATTGTTAAACCAAAATTTTGTAAGATTCACTTCGAACCTGTTGGCAATAATAAGACCACTTTTCACGTCTTATCAGTGACCTACTGTACGGAAAGACCCAAAATTTATTTCTTGCTCAAATTCACTTTCATACCCATTCATTACAATAAATAGAGAGTGTCAAGATGCTTTTGTAGGCCACCCATTGGTCTGCCAAGGATAAACAATATCTCGGCATAGAAAAGGGATTTTACGTAACTGTGCTTGGAACTAATTGTAAACCGTGAGAGTTATTTGTATCAAGAAGTTCTGAAAGTGTGCTAAAAAAACAGCAAATTTCAGTGGGCTGAGTAAACACCCTTGTCTAAAGCAAGTGACATAAAAAAAGTCTGAAATAGTATTACCGATCTCACACAAGCCTCTACTTCTTCATTCATGCTTTTAAAAAGGGGGCATACCAAACATTTTCCCGGTTATCCCCAGTGCAAAAAATTTGCTTAAAAGTTTGTCTCTTGGGACATTATCAAATGCTGGAGCAAAATCCACAAATAACAATAACATTTCCCTTATTTTCAAAAGGACGTCGTTGGATAATGCTATGAAGAGTAAAAATTTATCAAAAGTGCAAGAACCTTTCGAAAAAACCAGCCTGTTTTCTGGGATTACCTGCGGCCCTGTGTTCGTACACCAAAAAGCAGTCTCGAATTTAAGGACTAAGTAAAAATTTTACAACACAGTCAATAAGGTAATAGGTCTATAATTTTTGGGGATCGTTAAACAATCACCTTTTTTTTATGAATAGGAACATAATACCATTTACCCAGGATTTAGGGAATATGCATGATCAAATAGGTAATTAAAAAAACAATCAGACGGGGAGAAGTGTGTTGGCTGCAGAGATAAAAAATTCACTGGGAATGCCATCAATACCAGGGGATTTACCCAGATTAATTGAAGTAATGGCTGACCTAACTCGTCTTGGGTTATCCGGACTATCTAGATCAGTGTCATTAACACCTTATTATCAGCTGCAGTATTCAAAGAGATTCGGTTTGATATATAAGCCGATGACCTAAATACATGATTAAAATGCTCGTACCATTCTTGTCCCATGTCAATGTGACTTTCGTCACCTGGCTTAGTTCTGTATAATATTTTTCACGGTCAGCCAAAATTGTTTTGGATCGGTATTGTTAACCAGGTCTCTCTGAATTTTTTGCTGATACTGTAAAAACTTTTCTTACTTCTGCAACACCAAAACAACTTAAACGGTTTTTTACAATCACAGTAGTATTTTTGCAATGCATTAATAGAATACTTTACGAAATCACGCAAAAGTATAACTTTTGGAGTTACAACTATCGTGATATTCTTTATCAAAACCGTTATGTGTGTTATTACGCATGTTGTATATGCTTTTCAAAACATGTGTTTTCCAGCAGTTGTTTAAGTGTATAAAACAAGTTTAATGCTTGTCATTTTCTTGTTTACCACATCAAAGCTAGAGCAACATTTTCTCTAGAACTTTCACTCCTTACATTTGTACTGAAAATCTGCTGCCCTTCAGTTGACCATTTCAATCTTTCATAAAGTATTAGTGGTAACACTGTTACTTTGTGGTGACTTTTACAGCTTTACTGGGTTTACGGACCATGTTAGAGGAATGATGATTGTGGATTCCGTTTTTCCTTAGACCACAGTAAAATTCCGGGGGGGGGGGGGGCACTTCTCAATGACATGGGGGTATCATCCGGGTCCAAGCAATCACAAAAAAGCACCTCCTAAATACGTATTTTCGAAGCGTGAATTTTCACCCCTACCTAAACAAGTATCAGCAGCGCAAATTAGCTACCCAAAACAGTACTTGATGGAATTTTTGCCCCTTAAACAAGTATCAGTAGCGCAATTTTGCATACCTAAACAAGTATGTGTCTTTCTCCCTAACCTAAGCAAGTAAACTTGAGCTATTATTATCACCTTTATACGTAAAAACCAAAAACCATATTCGTTTGGGACACCAGGAACAGCTTGTCTTGAGCTTGGTGTGAACTCAGAAAATATCTGGAGCCAGGAAATGTATCCGAGGAAAAGGTATTGAAAAGGGGAATGCTTTTGAGCCAGGGGCTAGCCAACAATTCAAAGGACGGCGGCACGACTCTAGTCGAAAAAAAAAAGTCGGACGATATGGCTGCTGAGCGGCCATTGACGCTACAGGCAATCTTACACTTTCCAAACGTCAGTTTTATGCGAATTTGATAGAAAAATTGAAATTTGAAGGTGATCGATATAGCAAAATATACGTATGATAAATGGGCTATGAAAAGTAAAACAGACTTGAATGGGTTAAGTGTCCCCCCCCCCCCCCCCCCCTCAGAGACTTCATATAGTAAGTGGTGCGGGCGGGGGGGTGCTGCTCTCTCTAGCGCGAAGCGCGGAACCCATGCAAGACCGGTTTGCTTTTCTCATGCAAATTTGAAAAAAACATTTGATATTTGTAAATGGTAGTTAACTTTAAAAATGAAGATAGGCCAATGATCGACGTTATAAAACAATAAAATATAGTTCTGCCATGTAAGGTTTTATTTGAACTAACCATAAAATTAAAGGTGTTCATGGACGGTCGTAAGCGGCCACGGGGTGGGTCGCAGAAACCTTGAGGGATTTAGTTTTCAAGACAGTTCCTATGGATCTAAAGGATCGGAAGAATTCGCATTTAGAGAACGTTATTTTCGGCATTTTTCCGCCATTTGCAAGCGCAGCGATAAAGCGAAATTTTCCCTTGAAAATTGCCGAATCCGCGCAATTATGCACCCAAATTATGTCTCAACGTTATTTTAAGAAACATTATATAAACCTGAATTCATGACATTTAAATACAATTTTAAAGAGTTTTAATTGCTTAAAACATTGTCCGTTTCATGACTTAGTGATATAGAACAATTTAGGTATAGCGACATAATCAGTCAATCACAAAAAGGAGGAGTATTTCTCAATCTAAACAAGAGGCTTGTGATACCTAAAAATCTTGTGTATTGGTTTCTTTACGCGGCGTAGTTTAGCGCGGAAAAATTTTGAAATTTAGGATTTGAAAGCTCAGGTTGAGGGCAAGTTACAGACTTCGGACACACTTTTTACAATTTTTTTTATGCTGAAATGAATATGGACCCTAAATATGTAAGTCCTCATTTAGAATATAACCTTTTCTTGATTTTGGGTGATTTTTAGGACCCTTTTCACGTTACGTCGTAACGTGCCTGCTCCTGAAAAAAAACTCCCTTTTACTGTGAATCTTGGGACACGAGATACCCCCTTGTCTATGAAGACTGATCCCCCCGGGTAAAATTCACCTATCATGATATCTTGGCGAGAGATAGCATATCGCTACATTCGGCCCAGTGGGCCTACAAAGGTTTAAATTCCCAAGTTTATCGTTGTCCGATCTTCAACCGTCTTAAAGTGAATGTTAAACATTTTAATAGAGAGATTATGTACTACCCCAGGTATTAACAACACTATCTTTAGACGTACGGGGAACATTAAAGTGATCAGGCATCATAATAGATGTCAACACAGGGGCGATGTAGATGATCAATTCATAATTTAAAATAAAGTCATTTTAGGTTGCTGTAGGGCATTAAAGTCCCCACTAATCAAAAAATCAGCTGCTGGATAAAGAGATGAAAGGTTGACACTAAATCATCTCTAAAGTAATGATTGTTGTACGTGAATAACACCATGTCTTCTTGAGTTTAGGTGGGATATAACCCCCCAACGGTAATATAATGACATCATTAATCAAGATGGAGAAATTCTGATCAATCGAAGCGCAATAGTTTCCTCATGGATATGGGTATAGACTTGACACCATTATGATGTATTTGTAATTAAAACCCGCATGCCGCCCCGAGCTATACCAAAACGACCCTTTTTTCCAGCAACACAAACATAGTATAACTGGAATAAGGCTCAGAAACTCGGCAATATTTTTGACCATGTCCTCAACAAAGAGGAAATAATATAAAATTCATACAATATTTAAAAAGTCATTGTTATCAGTTTTTGTGGAGAGTCACTCAATATTCCACACAAGAATTAAGGCACTAATATGTCTAAATTAGGCCAAAAAAAATTTTGTGTGCCCTCCCCAGCTTAAAATCGGAAGGTCGGTCGGTTTCGGGTTTTTTTTTTTTTTAAATTTTTAAACTATATCTCCAGAAAGGATGTGCTATTCATGTAAAAAGGTCCAGCTAAAGACTCACGAGGAGCATTCATATCTATAGAAAAAAGGTTTCTCCAATGTGGGTTTAGTTTGACAATTTAAAAACGCCGAAATCCCAGGTCCGCAGTACACTTATTGCCTCAGATGCGCAAAACGAACTGCCATGGTCCATTCGGACCGATGACGATTTGTACGGTGCATAGTTGCAAGTTGCCATCCTTGTTATGCCTCGATACAAACCGCCCAAGTCTCCATTGAAATCGGAAGTTGTAACACAGCTGAAAACCAAAACTCACAACCTTCAAAGCGGTAACACAACGCGTAACTACCGTAAGATTCCACCCGGGGGATTCCATCGTGATCGTGTTCAATGAACAGCAATGTCATACGCGCTTTAAGCATGTGCTGACAGTGTAAACGACAGCACGTGTGAAGTGGAATTGATGCAATATTTGATATTTTTCGCTGCTCAGAGAAGTGAGAAAAATTTATTGTTTTTTCATTAAAACTGTTTCAAATGGGTTTTTTCAAACTGGTTCATTTATATTTTTTATACAAGTTTTTGGTACCATTTGCACGTCAAAATTTGTGTTAAATTTAATATTACAGTGTACTCTGTATAATGAGTATACGGTACGGTTAAATACGGCCAGCCGTACTAAGGCAATTTTTTTTTTTCCCTTTGTTTTCTCGCAAATTTTGATTATTGCACACAATTTCATTCTAATTCCCATTGTCATTTCAAAGAATAGTGAGTTGTTTTGCCGTGAAAAGGAGTTAATCCGAGCTACTCTCTGTGATTTTCCGTTTGGTGTTTTTTTTTACCAATTTATCAACCGGGGAAACAGGTGTTAAGTTTAAAATAGACAAAATCAAGACTTAAAAAAAAAAAAAATCCCGACCCGCGATTTTCGGGATTTTGGGTCGGTTGCCGAGGGCAACACAACAATTTTTTTTTTTGGCCTTATGTTGTTCAGTTTCTGGCCTTGGCCAAATCCTTATTTAACACAACTTCTTTTAGCTTCATTCATACGTGAATACAGATTTATTTCCAGCCAGGATCAGTACAATAAGTTTCTTATTAGCGTATGGTCTGCATTGCGTACCGTGTCCTTTATTTCGTTGCGTTGATCACGTAGAAGTTTCTGAATACTGCGTGTGTTTGCAACAATAATCTGCCTGTTGTATCCATTTGATCCTGCAGTTAATATGCGTTTCTCATAACTGTTTCTTTTTCTTTGTTCACTAAACATCACAACCGTAGGCCTTGATTTTTGTTCTTCCAACCCGGTGGCCGCTCATTCAACACTTTCACCTCCAACCTTTGGGTACTTAAGATATCTCTAACTTTCTTTTCAGTCTTGTCCCCCCACGATTCTGTTGTTCTTCAGGTATACCGGTGAACAAACATTATTTCTCATATTTCTGTCTTCAAGTTCATCAATTCTGTGTTTCAATTTTGTCCGATGATTTTTTAGCAACATTTAGCTCAGTTCAACGTTTCAATTTGGTTTTCTTAGATTATAGAAATATAAGTATTAGGGTCACATTTTGAGCCTAATTATATGGCCATGAACATGTACCTTATTTATCTTCTAATATCCAAGCGCATTGGGGTTATTTCTAAGGAGAAACACTATCTTTCCAGTAAGACTGTAAATATGCTTGCCCCAAGACCCTGGTCTGTCCATATTTTGACTACTGCATTTTCTGTTTGGTCTAATTTGAGTGTTTATTTAGTAATGATCTACTCAGATTCCTACAAAATAACTTGCTCGTGACTTACTTTTCTGCAGATATTGGAACTTCAGTGGACAGAATTTTGAAAGAGCTATTAGACTTAAAGAGACATGAGGAGTTTCCCGAACAAGCCCCAAAATTTTCTCGAACCTAGGTTTTTTACATATCTGGAATCTTACCAATTTTAAATACACACCTGAAGGGAATAAGCCGAATACGCGTCCTTTATGTATAGATGATGATTTAGTAGTTTCTGGGGCAAATCGTGCACGACAAAGTCAAAGCATGGTTTTTCTATGGGGAACGGCAAGTTCAAACCAGGTTTGCGGTTTTTCATTTTGCACCTGTTTGTCCATAACCTCCAAATGTTTTCTCGGTAGGTGGTCTACAACCGATCCGTGAAATTTGAGAGAATTCGTATCCTAAAAAATCGCCTCCTGTCACTTTAACTGCAGATGGGACCAATTACTTACTTTAACTTTCAAATGTCTTCAGGCACATGGCTTCAACTTATATCTCTTCAATTGTTATTTTCACTCATTCTACTCATTCCAAATGCCTAGAAGTTCACTCTATATAAGTTTGTTGTCCAACTTGGAAAAGAACTTCTGGACAAAAACCTCCATTCTAGAAGCCACACTTCATGGACCAATCTCCCGATTCTTCGTACCAGGTTTACTTCCATGAATTTAAAATGAATTTTAAAAAGTCTATTCCTTGTAATAGTGTTACTTTATAACGATCATGCCTTGTGCCAATAATTTGATTCATTTTTTAAGTAATGTATATTTAACCGGAGATTGTGGTACATATTTCATCTTTGTAGATTAAGTTTATAAGGATCTCCTGGGAGGTCGTACTTTGTATGTGAAGATTTTCCTGAATAAATAACGATTAACTAAATACATTTGATTAGAGGGTCCATACTAACTACCAAAGGTGTCAAACCTTTTCTGCAGTGAGGGGTAAACGATGATGTGTGACCTGCGTCCGAGCTCCTCATCTATGAGAGGGAGTCCCTCATTTCACCCACAACATAATAATTTATGTTGCCTTCACTGAAAAATAATAGATTGATTAGTTAAATGCATGCTAATACATTCACTCTGATCTGTACAATATTAGCTAATATTCTTTTGTTTGAAAAGGGTTTAATCCCACAATGATGCTACACGCCTTATACCTTTAGTTTCTTGAACCTTCAGGTGAAACTGGCCCAAGTGGTATTTTATCCTTTGTGTTTAACAACTGACAATATCTCCGCTTAGGGTCCATCAAATTAGATGGAATTAAAGCGAGGATTTAGCTTAGGATCTTGTCTAACAAATAAAGTCAAAATATTTGGCAAAAAAGCACAGTTTATATTTTTTATAATTTTTAGTTTGATTGTATAGTTTTTATTGGAACAGTCTGTATACATGTATTTCTAATATCTAGTTGATTCATTTATAGTTTTATTAGAATTTCCTAGCATTTCCTAGCTATTGATAGTGATTACAATGGTCATATTAGCCGCCGTTTTGGATTTGAATTATGTTACCAAAGCCATAATAATGAGTTCCTTGTGTTCAAAAGTGTGTGTAGAGGTGTTTATTTATGGTTTGATTACAATATTATAATAACGTGGATCACATATGTGGCCATAATATGTGAAAAATACACAATTTTACTATCATCAGTTCTTTCAGTTTCATTTGTATTTTCATTCAAATTTCTCACGCGTATAACATTATGTAGGTAAATATGAAAAATAGCCAGTTTGGGCTATTGATAGTGCTTACAAAGGCCAGTGGGTTTAAAGGGTCTAAAAACGAAAATAATAGACAAGAGTTTCTCATGTTCAAAAGTATGTGTAGTTGCTTCATTTATATTTTCATTAAAATTTCCTGATGCGTATAACATGCGCAGGTATTATGAAAAATCGCCAGTGTTGGCTATTAGAGCAGCAGCCCAGAAGGTTTGATCAAACAAACGAGATACCAATATCTGAACACGGGAATATTCATAGAAAAATATAACTTTGCAAAGATGAATGTCTGTCGGAGGCCCGCTGATGCGTGTGGCCCTGGGAGAGGGGTAAGGTTACTATGGGGTCAAATGTTTGATGCTCAAAATCTAATGTAATATAGATAAAATTATGCCTTAGGTAACAGGAGTAAAAAAAAGTCAATTGGGTCACATGTGTGTTTGCTAGACCTTTCGAAACTATTTGGAAAATAGGCCTAAAGGTCATTTGATTTCTTAAAGTTAGGTCAACGTTTGCAATTACCCAGATTTCTTTGTAAAATGTTTAAGAATAACGATTCCAAATATGAAATTTGTTTATTAATTTTGTCTAAACCAAAAGGGGATTCAGGAAAGGTATCGTTTGTACTATATACAGCCTAAGTTTCAGAGTATAGGCTAAAACAGCAAAAATCATAAAAAGGGTCATTGCCAGGGTACAGGGGTCAAATTTTAAAGTTGCACCCGATTTGCGATAAAATAAAACCCGTGAAATATTGGTGGAGTATTCCGATTAAAATAAGGCAATGTTTGGACTCTCTTAAAATGCTTAGTTACCGATGAGGGGGCACAGAAGTTAATGTCCCTTGCATTCAATGGGCTTGACCTGTTCCCCCTACTTGGTTAAGCAAAGATATGAGACCCTCAAAACTATCCTATTTTAATCCTATGAGGTAAAACAATAATTTGCACACATTTTTTATCCAAATCGGAGCAGCTTTAAAATTTAACCCCTTTTTATTGACGCCTTTTTATTGATTTTTGGTTTAGGCCTATAGCTCTTAAACTTTACGTTGTAGGTAGTACAAACTTATACATTTTTCTGAATCCTTATGGTTAGCCAAATAACAGGCTATATTTTCAACACGATTGGATCAAGTTAAAAATTGCCCTGTACAAACCTGTCTCGCCCCCTCTCCTTACAGGCCACCATTTGCGGCAATTAAGAATCAAGTTTCAGGGGGTTCCTGTCAGGCTGTCCAACATATTTATCACTCAAAACCTTTTGTATTCGAGATGTGTTACAAATGTCTGCTAGATTCCTGGGCAATGGAACCTAATTAGAGAGAAGGACCAACAACCACACTAGTTCAAAGTGGACCCTATCACGTTGCCGCCTTTTGTTAGTAAATCCCACCATGTCCATTTACCGGTTAAGGTAATACGATAATCACCCCTCGCAGGAGGAGGGCTGACTGCCCTTCGCTCTTCGAGGAATACTGGGAAAGTACAGCCCGCTCAATAGCATGATGTAAATCATGATGGCCAATGAAGAAATTGAAGATCAGAAAAATTTGTTCTGAATTAATGGGAAAACGTACCGAATAGCATGCAATTCATCATTTAAACTATTGCTTATTAACCTTGTCTACCATGAGCAATTTTTTTTATAACAAACACCGGAAGGGGGTACCCACCCGTTGAATTTTCTTTATTGAACATCCAATTTCCTATTAAATTTTGTACCTACATTATAGCTTAGCGGTTATTCTTTCCATTGTATCAAATTATGTAGAAACCAATGATGACGTCACTATGACGTCATAAGATAATAAACAGTAGGAAAATACTGCATATAGGAAGCTTAGAAAAAATATATTGTGAAAATTTACTGGCTCATAAATAATATTGTAAAACACGTAACATATTTCATCATGTGAGTACATATGACGTCCTTATGACATGTTAGTATGTTGCGTCTCATTTGGTATCAAAAGGAAAGATGACATGCTATCAATTGCAACTAACAATCAAAGGTCTGTGATATTCCTGTGTCGTACTAGGGTGTTGGTTTTCCCTCCCGAAGGGGGGGGGGGTGATGCCACACCCTATCCATCACTTGGGATCAACCTTTTACCTTTCCTATACCCGGTAGTGTTTTTTTTTAGGGCATGAAACAGAGCATACAATGTCAATTGGCAATTACATAACTCATTTGACACCGGAAATGGGGTTTTAGGAGGGCGAAGAATAGAAGAGAGCGGTAAACCATCCTCGGAAGGCGAGGGTTAATTAATTTATAATTATACATTAATATGTATAAATTAATTCACACTCATATTTCAGATGAAACTGACATTGGAATCAGTTCGACATGGTATCGGCTATCAATCAGCCACAACGGTAAACAAATTCAACCGGAAGTTAAAATATTACAATTTGGTGGGTTTTCGAGGTACATTGAACTTTCATAACACCGTTTCTCAAGAGTCGGAAGTGATCGGAACATTTTCATATTATTTTCACAAGATTTTTTTAACAATTACGGGTTTCAAAATCACCCAAAAATGCAAGCTTATTTTCTACACTCGTAGCTCCACAAAGGAATGACGGATTTTGATGGGGTATTCGGTATTTTCTGAAATAATTTCTCCTCTATTTGGTGACAACAACTTGCCAAAAAAACATGGAAATTGAGTGTACTATGCACTTCCAAAAAACCCTACAGTCAGTGGTCACAACATCCGGTTAAATTACAAAGTTTTGTGGACAGCTTTTCCTTAGTAAAGGCCATAGTCACTGCATCGATCGCGGCAAAGAGATATAGATCACAGACGGCCTCGGTGTATGCACATGAATACACATCGAGTGGCTAGCTTTTGTCGAGATGAATGGGTAATTGAATTAGGTAAAAGGTGGTTTTCGCGTTGTTGCTCCATGATCAAACTGTTCTCAGGAGTTAACCCAGCGGATGTTCTTACTATAGTCGATCCAACATAATATGCCAGCCCTCTTTTTTTTGGGCTGCGACAATTGTATAGAAGAGGGTGAATCACTTCGGGTATCGGTAGTCTAAGGATAAGCCGATCACAATAGAATTTGACTCCGCGTCCAAGTAAAAATAGGACTGAGCACAAAAAAGGAATGTTGCCGTACATTTGCAAACTTTCATGAAAAAAACATCAGTTCCAGTAAGCCGATTCTGCAAAGTAACTTTGTACAATGGTCACCAATATGTTTTGTAATGACAACAAAGGCCTAGTCTCTGTATGGCCGGGGGCTAAATGAATTGTAATATCAATGTCAACCTAGTCCAATATGCAGGAGTCTCACGTTAAATTTGAATTACTTATAGTTCTCTTACCACGCTGAGTACACAATTATGAATCGAAATTGGGTACATTTGGAGAATTCAAGACGGATTCCCAAGCTCGGGTTGCCAGTCCGTGTTAAAGTACAAAACCCCTGGTGGGTATCTTGTGCTTAAAAACTAGGAGAGCCAAAAATGTTGTATCTGTCTGAACTACATACCAGACTTTGATGAGTTGGATAGCGGGCGGCCATATGGATTGTTTTAAACGGCTTACTGCACGAATTTTTGCACACCTTCCACAAAATAATGGCTGCGTTCAAATAAACTAAAATCTACAATAGAAAAGAGTCTGCCCCTTTTCCACCTTAGTGCTCATTGGTTATCCACAGCTAAGATGAAGCAGATGAAAAGGTTAGCAATGCCTGGATCTAGTGTAAACAAGAAATTAAAATGGAACCAGAATCTTCAGAGACAGTACAATTCAAACTAAAGACTGCATAATGTGTGTAGTAATGAGTTGAATTACAGATCCCTATATCCCTATATACTCAATTTTTGCTGTCTATGAACAATTGGGTATGGTCAGAAAATAATTATGAAATTGGGTATGGTCAGAAAATGGTTATGAAATTACTAAATTTTATAAAATTAATAAACTAGGAAGGAAATGCAAATTCGTTGGGGATTATGAAAAATGCAAATTCGTATACAAATGCGAACTAAACAGGGAGTTCGGTATTCAAAATGCGAAATTTGTGGTACAATTCATGGAGAATTTGGGACGAAATACAAATTTGAAAGCGAGACTTTGAATCGCGGATATAGATTTCGGGAATCTAACTACGTCTACCCGCCCAACGCGATTCTGGCTCGCGATCTTAGATTCATAGCCTATGGGACATGTCCTTCTATGCTGTTTTTTTGTTGTCTCCATCGGGGGGCTAGGGGATAACCAAGTGTAAATTCAAAATAAATTATTAAAATCATATAACCGTCGTTCCCACAAATAAAACTGGAACATTTTCTTGAAAAGAAAATAAAATGTCACTGCATTTCATCCCACATTATCAGTGACCAATGGATACACATAGAATTCAGCAAACAATGGAGTTAAAGATTCAATCACCGGCCCGGTATGCGGTGTAGAAAAAATACTTCAGATCCCTTTATCGGGAGGTGCAGAAACATTGTTATATTGTCGCGCGCGCATAGATTCCAGGTGTTACCGCTCTCCAGATTTAGACTGCAGTACTTTTTCAGACAAAATAATTATCCTCATTTACAAAATAATAAATATTGAGCTTCTATAGTGGTGTTCAATTAACTTTGGCCATATTTTTCAAATAATAATAATAATAATAATACAAGAACTTATAAAGCGACAACTTGCCAAAGGATACTAGGCGCAAAGAAGGAAGGCAGAAAAACAGGAAGCTCGATGGTGCGAAAAGGTGTGTTTTAAGAAGCTTTTGACAGCCATGATGGAAATAGCTCTCTTGATGGCAGGGCGCAAGGATGTTCAGAGATGAGGGCCAATGATGGAAAAAAGCCCGGTCTCCAAAGCTCCTACGTGACCGTGGGACAACGAGACACTCACCGGCAACTATGGAACGGAGAGAATAAGAGGAATTTCTACTGACTCAACAGGGATAGAGGTAGCTGGTGGTGGAAGATTTCAGAACTTCTATGTGTGCCCACGCGTACGAAATTTTATTCTAGAGAAAAAGAGAGCCAGTGTAATTTCCAGAAGCAAGGGGGAAGTGTGCGTGCGCTTGGGCTTCTTGAAAAATAAGCCTGGCTATCTATTCTGCAATTTCTGGAGGCGTGCAGGTTTTTTTTTCTTTTGACAGTTGCCATTGACATTTTATTAGTCCATAAAAGTCATACAGTTCGACATCCGACAAAACAAATCAGACACAATTTTATGGAGGAAAAGGCTGGGAGGGGGGGGGGGGGGGGGGGGGGTTTTGGGGGGCGGGGGGGGGGGGGGTGGCCAATGAGGCCCGTAAAGTAGCCTTACCCTGTTACGTTACGATATATCATAATCAATTTAAAAAAAACAAAAGTAGAACACAAAACTACAAGAAAAGACAAATGCGGTGCACCATATGTTAATTATATTTAGAAATAATATTTTGCTAGCTTTTGCGGAAGCATTTGAACGGAAGTAGATTTTTTAAGTCATTTTCGAAGAGCATCCCCAAAAGAATAGGACCCTTGGTTCGGCGACTGATTGGTCAGAGAAAGATTTCTTATTCTTAGTAAATTGAAATTGGACATTACGCTATCTGTCTTGTAGTTATGACATCAGAACGTTTTTGAAATATGTACTAAAGGCGATGGGCAAGTCATTTACTGAATACTTGTACCAATAAAAACGCCTAGTTCGAATATATACATATCATTAACAGTTAATACATTGTATTTAGAAAGAGGGAGCAGTATAGCTCTGTAGTGACTGTGTGTATAGTTCTATGCCCATTTTTGAAGTTTATAGTTCTCTAGATAAGTTTTACAGGTATTTCCCCATATTAATAACCATAGTTTAGAGTTAGGTAAAAATAAGTGCAATATAGAGTATTACTTATTTCGTTCTGGCAAGGAGGTTTTCAACTTGTTCATGACACCAATATTTATTGAGATTGTTTTGGCTAAGACAATCAATATGATGCCTCCATGTGCCGGCATTAATCGATAGTATACCTAGAAACTTAGTTTTTTGCACTCTTTCTAAAGACTATTTTCTAAATGATATCATTGTTGGACGACCATCACACGTCTCGACACTCTTTGATGTCATTCTAGGTGTACCTAATAGCATATAATTTGTTTTTCTGGCATTAACTGACAGCTTATTTGCTGTAAACCAATTACTAATTCTTTAAGTTCTTCATTTCTTCATTCTTCATTTGACTTTCAAGATTGTTATGTGAAAATAAAATAGTGGTATCATCAGCAAATAGAATGAATTCGAATTTTTCGATGTATCCGTTAGGTCATGACGTAGAGTATAAAAGAGAGGACCCAAAATGTATCCTTGTGGTACCCCGCAGTCATATTTTTAAGTTCAGAATCACTAGAGTTGTAATTAACAATTGTTTTCTATCACTTAAGTAAATTCTGAACCCTGAAGAACAACTCCGCGAAAACCATTAATGTTCTAAGTTATGTAGAAGGATATTTGATCAATAGTATCATAACTTGGATAGATCTAAAAATATGCCAGGGTTGTCTCATTTCTTTACACGCTTGTGCACTTTGTCTACTAACTGCATTATAGCCATGTAGGTAGAATGTGTTGATGAAGCCAAATTGTGTTATCATTTAAGATATTATGGGTATCGATATAATTTACAATATATTAAATTACTAGCCCCCATTTCAAGAATTTTTGATAAACACGGTAAGATTGACACCGGCGGTAATTGAGACTATTCGAATAATCCCTTTTATAAAGGGGAATGGGGGGGGGGGGGGGTTTTTTTTGGGGGGGGGGTTTTTTTTTTTTTAAAAAAAGTAAAAAATTTTTCTTTTTTTTTTTTTTTAAAAAAAGTAAAAACGGGGGGGGGGGGACTTAAGCTCATTTTAATTTGGGAGGTACAATCCCGTTGAAATTGATAGATTAAATATCATGTAAGAGGTTGAACTATTTCTTTAACAAATCGTTTTACTATAAAATTACCGACATTATCATACGCCAGCACTTTTTATTTTGGTAAATTTATCAACATCTTTATAATATCCATTTCCACGATAGGTTTCATATACATACTATAGACATTGGATTTTGTAAATAATTAAATATTATTTTTACCTGTTTTTGTAATCTTAGAAGCAAGATGTGGGCCTAGATTGACAAAAAAATCATTAAACTATTCGAGATGTCTTGTGGATCGGTAAATATATTGCCAGCATCATCTTTAAATTTTGTTGTACCGTTTGTCTTTTCCTCTGCCCAATAATATTATTGATCATGTCCATTTTTTTAATATCATATTTAGCATTTTCGAACTTGAAAAGAAATTGCTTCCTTTTTGATTTACGAAAAAGCATATTTAGCTTGTTTTTATACGTTTTGAATATTTTCAGATTCTCTTCACTCGGAGAGTGAATATACGCTTTATAGAATTTATTTTTCTATTCATACTTTTCAATAAGCCTGTGGTAATCCATGGTGAAATTGAATCTTTCTTTTTCTACTATTACACTAGGTAAGTGGAATACATCATTCTATAAAGGATCAAAAGTATCAATGATACATACCTAATTTCATCGTCTGCGGTTATTACAGAGGATTTCATGCCATTTTATATCAGATAATCTTTTTTTAACATATCAATGTTCACATTGCTGTGATTTCTTTTAAATGCTTCTCTCTTCGTCTCACTTGAATATGTTAATCTATTTGGTCGAGAAGATGGTTGAGTAAATGGTCGCTGATATTTGTAACAAAGATAAGGAGTTGTTAATATTTTCATTGTTCGTCAATATATTGCAATAATGGTAGCACGTAGTATTGGAATTCTGGTAGGTTTGTAAATGTGATGGCATACGAGAATGAGAATAAATAAGATCAAGAAAGTATGGGTGGTATATGAGAGTCAACTTTTAAAGGTCCAATATGAATCACCCAAACATAGTAATGTTTTTTACGGAATTTAACTTTTTAAAAAGGATCAAATCAGTTATAAGTTGAAATAGGTGTGTGAGCACTGTACCCCGCCTACTACAACATTCTTTTATTCTTATTTTCAATTTCGATAAAGCAAGATTGTAATTCGAATTACAGAACTAAGTCGTTCTTAAGTTGTACTTAACCTTGTCAGAAATATAAATACATACTCACCTTTTTCCGAACCAATCATATTGTGGTTCAATTTATAAACAGGGAGTGTAGTGTGTGGGGCTTGTTTTAAATGGGTTTCAGAAATTCCTATTACCGTAAAAATGAACAACGTAAATTTAGAATACATCTTTTAGACTTCGAAATTTTGGTAAGCTTTAATTCACTTAATATTAAATTTCCCATTAGTCATACCTGAATCCAAACAGATTGTCAGGGTAGGTATGAGAATTTAATACCTGTTATCAGAGTTATCAAATATTACTATCCCTTGCCGCTAGGATATCATCGAATCTAATGGATTAAAAACCATTTCGTCATATTTTGTTAAGTCTATATCATTTATATTAAATGAGGAGAATTGTTTAATCATTTATATCTTATCGGTATCAGATTGAGTCACTAATAACATCATTATTACATTTAAAACAGACCATTCTTTGGATTAAGACATTTCAATTGTTTTTTGTTTTAATTTAGTACATTTTTTATGTACAAAACCACCACATATTTTGCATGACTATATTTGCTATGAACAATTCGAATAGTTTTTGTTGCCCACCCACATACAACATTTTACAGACATTCACAAATACGTTAATTAAAAAACCTATGTAATTATTATATTCAAAACGTGTTTTTCAGCAACAGAAACTTACAAAAAGTATTAAGGCCAACACTCCCCGGCAGCTATTAGGGCTAACCGTTGGGGATGGAACCATACTGAGCCAGAGTGACAAACTGTATGGATATACAAATTGAAAGAGTATTATATACCAGTATTGATGACGATATTAATCTGAAGATATTACTAATGCTGAAAACATTAATTTGGGTTTGTCTGGAGCATAATACTCCGTCTCTTAATTGATTTCAGGATTACTAAGATTGTCATGGACAATACAAGTTTATTCTACATAATAGTATAAGTTAGACATATCGGGGTCAAGCAACAGCAGCATTATAATATTTCAAAGAGACCTAAAGCATGCTCGTATAGTCAACAACAATGCAATTTAAACTGCCATTTGGAATCTGAATATCAGCCAATGACGCAAAATAATAATAGAATATAATAAAGAAAAATAAATTCATTTGATCGTATGTGTTTCAATATAAATATAATTTCACAGCTTTAACGCCCCCCCCCCCCCCCCCCCCCCCCCCCCACCTCCCCCCCCTAATGTGATCAAAACACTAATGTGTGAGACCTATTTAATCAGATCCCGCCCACATTTACTATAAAATTGATGGAGGTCTCTTTAAATTTTCACTGTCAAATCTGTGATCGCGAACATCTATGTCAGCAAAGAATTGTCACCCGGCCGCCCCATGTCCAAGCGGCTTTTAAACATAGCGCGAATTCACGAGATTAAATCTGAGCCTTTTAACAAGACTTGTGTAGATGGAGTGAGACGTTCCTGTATCCAATTTGATCCTTTTAAATTTTTTCCTGTTTTTGATGAATGAATGGCGCCTGATTAGATCTGGTAAATTTAACACCACGATAGGCCGCGGCTTCATGAGATTTTCTTACCGATACGGTGTGTTCTGTCCAGATCAGTCAGCGATGTGGTACGTCCATCGTGTCGTTGGCGATCTTGATGATGGTATCATCTGTGTTCTCCTTAGCTTCTTCTGGAACACCAGTAACTACGGCCAGTTTCTGGGTGTACTGGTGCAAACTCTCAATTGTTTTTGAGCTAGTAAATAAAAATGTGGACTTGGCTGGTAATTCAAGGCTTGGAGAACACCATTAAGGATGGAACAGCAATAGTGCAATCTGGACAGGACAAGGGCCCGAAGCATTATTACATGCATAAAGGTCAGAAAACTCCTGATGCGACTTAAATTACAAATTTGCCAGTTTAAGGAGCGCGAAAGAGAAGTAATGTGATCAGTCATACTAGGCCACTGTCAAAAAACCACACCAAGATTTTTTAATGGAGGAGTTAGTGTGAGAGGGACGGGTATTGCCACTCAACCAGAATCGTGGAGGTGGTAAACACCTGGCTATAACAATGGCCCCACATACGGGCCCATTGTAATATCTTTAAGCTCATGGTTGCTGAAGTTATACATATCAATTGGTTCTGATATTGGGAAAAAGAATTGAAGGATGACATTTTATTTTATTTTAAGAAAAAATGTGCCATTTCATGGGCGGGAACAGACGTTATGGTGATTTATAATTATATGAATTTACACTTGGTTTTCCCTTAGCCCTCGATGGGGACAAAAGATTTGTTATACAGTTGGTTATTTGGTCCCGCCCCTAGTCATGAAGGTTGCCGATACTGAAATGAACCTAATAAAGCTTGTAACCATTCTTTCCACCGGCACCGACAGAGAGGATAAGATTCATGGAGAAAATATCTTCAACGAGGCAAAAATATCTTCCAAACGAGGAAAAATATTCAACGAGGAAAAAATCTTCACACACAAAAAAAGTAAAAAACTTAAAAAAAGCAAAAAATAAAAAAAATCTTCATTGAGAAAAAACTTCATCAAGAAGAAAAAAACATCGAAAAAAATCTACATCTAGAAAAAATCTTCATCGAAAAAAAAGAGAAATAAAAACTCGTGAGTTTTTTCTCGATGAAGATTTTTTCCTCGATGAATTAGAGTTCATCGAGCTCGATTATTCAGTTTATCTGAGAAATAGTTTTGAGTGTCTCAAATAAGAGCTTGCTTAACGAAGTAGGGGGAAAACAATGTAAGCCACATTTGAAGCAATGGAGTTGGAAAACTTCTTTCCCCCTAAATCGGTAACTAATTCCATTTTAGGGACAGTCAAAAACTATTCCTTATTTTAATCCTATGAACTCCACAATAATTGCACCATTTTGTAATTCAAAACCGAACAAATTAAAATGTGACTCTTACAACTGAAAAATTGACCCTTTTTATTGAGTTTTGCTGTTTTTAGCCTATAACTCTGAAAAAAACTTAGGCCGTATATGTACAAACTATACCTTTTTGAATCCTTGTGGTTAGACATATAACATGGCATAATTTTCAAATGATTGGATCAATTTAAAAATTTGACCCCCTTGTATACAAATTTGTCTTGGCCCCCTCTACTTAAAGCACCCATTTGCTGCGCTTAAGAATCACGTTCAGGGTCGTTTGTTAAGATATTTAATCACTCAAACCTCTTGTACTTGAGATGTGTTACAAATGTTGCTAGCTCCCGCGCGTTATAAAACAGTGGTGGAACTGTGGGTGGAATAATGAACGAAATTATTCCATTAGATTGGGTTTAGTGTTCAATACAATACGTAATGCCTAAAGACCAAATACCTCGGGTGATGAGCCTTCGGGACTCTCATGTCTTGCTGATGGACTTGGAATAACATGCAAAGATAGCAAGGGCACCACGGTGGTTTTATTTACAGAAAATAGTTAGGGTCTATGTTTCGTTGTTAACGTTAAAACTTAGAAAACGATATATGATCGAATTGATACTGAATATAATTAGAAAAAAAGCCGCCACTTATTCTTTGCTCAACGTAATACCACGCAGATAAACGGCTCAAAACAGACCATTCGCGAATCTATGGTAGTCTGGATGTGTGAGCAGCGGGTCGAATGGTCAGGACACTAGCAATACATGGTCAGACACTAGCAGACATGTCAGACACTACGCAAGACAGGTCAGAATTAGCAAAGGACATGGTCAGGACACTTGCAAGACCACCCCCCCACCCCCCCCCCCCCCCAAGTAACCCCCCCCCCAAAAAAAATACCCCCCCCCCCCCCCCCTTGGTCAGACACTGGCTCGACATGGTCAGAACTAGCAAGACAACACCATCAGACCACTATTATATTAGCTTGTTTTGTAGTGACGGCTCGCCTCTCGTCGTCACTCCTCATTCAGTAACAAATAAGCACTTTTATAGTAAGCGACGTGTGACTTCTAAACCCTTTTGTTTGGACACAGTCAACGTTGGGAGAGGGGGGGGGGGGGGGAGGCGTTTTGTATGACAGAATCAAAAAAACATCTCAAGAGAGTCAGTGGATATGTTTACGTTTACCGTTGAGCCCTTAATTATCATGCACAAGGGCGCTTAAAGTTATACAGATATTTGCAAGTTGTGTCTTTGTATTGGTCTATAATTTTATGATTTTATTGTAAATATTGTTGTATATGTTGTGGATATAACTTATTTTAGTCATGGATATTTTACGCTTACCTTAACTGATTACACTACCATAAGATGAAAACAAACATTTTACAGTGGCTCTCTCACAGCCTTTTCATTTCTTTCTACTTTCTTAACCAATAACCAATTTAAAGATGACAGTACTATTCACGTGCTTCCGCATTGCTTATGCCAGATATCAGGTCACACCAACAATCAGTTACAACATTAGTTTTTGCTCATGACACAGTTGTAATTCCCGTCCTTTCTTTTCTCACATGCTGTGCCGGGGTGGAGAATAGTTCTCGATGAACGCATTTCACCGAGATCGAAAAACTAATCATCCAGAGTAAAACATCTTCATCTGAGAACAAATCATATATGAGTTTTTTTTTTTAATGGAAGAATTGCTCTCGATAAGGCTTTCTTCTCGATGGATTATTTTTTCTGATGAGATTAGTTTTCTCGATGAGATTTATTATCGATGGAAGAGTTACTGGAGGACTACTGTCCGTGTATGGTTGCGTGCATGTACCGCTAATCGCTTGTCGCTCCTGGTCTGTCGGAGTGAAGGTGGTGAAGAGTGTACAGTATGGGAGGTTCTTTCTCTTCCGGCTTTAGGCCACTTTCCGTCCCGATTTATGCAGCATAGCTTGTTCGAAGTTGGTATGGAGATGCTGTTAGGAACATATAATATAAACACGGCAAAATAACAAAATAGTCTTATTATATCGCAGAAGTCAGTAGACCCCCAGCTTCGATTGGTACTTTGCCATTTATGAATAATGCTAGTTCGGTCCAATATGGCTTCTAAAGTTTTACTTTGTAATATTTTGACAATATTTATTGAAAGCGGTATTGGCACATTTTTACACAAATAAGATTTTTGTTTTTTAATATTTGGGATGCCGTAACTTAAATTGAGCACCAATTGTTTTTATTTGCAGGAGATCACAGACCGCAGGCTCATTTATATTAAAGTCACGAGCCGTAAACAGGGTGGTGCCGTGGGATCAAATCCAGAGTGGTTTTTCTCTTCTTTGCGTGTAACCACCACGACCCTCGGGGGGGCGCTAACTGAATATAATCATAGTGACGCTAATTTGAGCTTTAAAGCATGTTCAGGCAGGGCTAATGTTATCCCTTACGTCCCTAGGAGGAAAATGACTATACCACCTGACCACGCACCGCAAAAGGAGGTAGCGTTATTTGTCCTTTTGACTGATGAAAATTCCCCACTAACACAAACAGGTCGCTCAGTGATTTTTGACATTGGCAAATGGCATTAGGGATTTTAAGGGGTATAAAAGCTTAGAAACCCTGCAAAATGTCATATTTTCCAATTTTGATGAGACGCACGATTTTTCAAATGTGCCATGGCTCTTTATTGTGAGTGACTATTATTTAAGTAGATATGGATCTAAAAGTTATTTATTCTCCCTACAAGCGTTTCTTCTGTTCGGTTTTTTCTTTCATACAGGGGCTTGGACGACCGGAACTTGTACAACTAAGGACTAACATACCAGAGAGAGGAAACAATAGGACGTGTTTAATTTCAGCTAAGAAGGAGTTGAGTAATAAAATATTCCTTTTTAGTCAATACTATACACACAACGCGAGTATATACTTTGCACACTTTTCACACTTTTAGTTCGCTACGAGGGGTGTCTAGATACTGGAAAGTATTCCATGTATAAAAAATTCTACAATAAATTGAAACTTTGTGAAACTAGGAAATATTACTTATCGTGAACAATGCGTGCACAATTTGAAAACTAAACACTTGGCCTGGACACAGATGCCAAACATTAACTACCATTCATCAGTGAGGCTTACATCTACCTACTCGCTATTCTACTCCTAGATGTTTGTTCAGTCCTCTTGGCCCAAATGAAGCTCCCTACACATTAATGTGTGTAATCAACCCTCGATAGCAACCAAACTAGCATCATTACTGGTGATACTACTGAAATTCGCTCATAGACAACTATTGCCACGATGGATGGTCTTGAAGAAGGGAGATGTTTATCTATTGATCTTTTACATAATGGATCACATATATCCACTTTCCTACATAATATCTTGGATCGCGAGAGTGAACCTGTTGTAATGTTCCAAAAAATTTTGTTTGTTATCTTTGAATTCCACGACCATGTATTTTACATTTCTGTCATCTAAATTTTACAAGCTTCACTTCAGGATAATTCTTATATAACTGAGTAGCTAAGGGAATGCATGTTTCAACACATCACAGGTGTCTGAACTACTATGGGTCTTAATTCCACAAGTGATATTCAAACTCAATTCTACTGAATATGACGATGTAAAAGCACCTGCAATAGACCCTTGGTATTCTTATGAGCTGTCAGTAGTTTATGGAAATAATCTTAGATGTCCACGACAATGCACATGTACTCTAGATTATAAAAAGATGGAAGCTGTGTGTGAAAAAAAGAATAATCGTGTTATCCTTTTGGTGTATGATCGAGAGATTATAAGACTTACATTTACTACAAACAGCATCAGTTATATCACTCCGAATGCTTTAAGGAATCTTGGTTTATTGAACTTAAAAAGACTTACTCTTTCCAAAAATCTGTTCACATCGCTGCCGGATGCAGTTTTTGATGGCTTACCAAAGTTAACAAAACTCTTCCTTGACTCAAATAACTTAACATCAGTTACGAGGGGACTATTTAATGGACTTGTAGATTTGACTACGCTTAACCTAGCATCAAACTGGGTAACGTCTTTGCCGAACGGAGTGTTTAATGGAGTAATGATGTTAGAGATACTTCATCTGTCACATAACCAGCTGACATTACTGTCAAATCAAACTTTTGATGGACTTGATCAGTTGAAAGAACTATATCTTGATAACAACCAACTGATATCACTGCCGATAAGAGTTTTTAGTGACCTTTTTAATTTGCTTTATCTGTATCTTGATAATAACAAACTGACTACATTGCCAGATGGAGTATTTAATACAACTGTATATTTGATATATCTTTCTCTTGAAAGCAACAATCTTGAAGTCCCCCAAAGTGGAGTATTTAGTAGTTTGACGGATTTAGAAAAGCTCACACTGGGAAACAATAGTATTACCTCACTGCCAATAGATGCGTTTAGTTTATTAGAATCAATAAAAGGCCTTTATATCTCAGATAATGAATTGATATCCTTACCTAATGAACTGTTCAATGGAGCACAAAAATTACAATTCTAGATCTCACTGGCAACAATCTGAAGTCTCTGTCAATTGATATATTCAGTACACTAACGGAGTTGGAAATACTTTCCCTCAAATCAAACCAGTTGACATATTTACCAAGTGGCATATTTAGTAGATCAAATCGGTTGACATTGTTGTATCTAGCTGACAATAATTTAAACTCGCTACCAACAAGAGTGCTTCTCGGATGTACTATGTTATCTGAGCTCTACCTCGAAGATAATTATTTGACAGCCTTGCCAACTGAAATGTTTAATGAATCTGTTGCGCTAGAGAAAATAATCCTAAATGGAAATAAGTTGATATCTATCCCAACGGGGTTGTTTAGTAGATTGATGGACTTGGCCGTTCTTAATCTAAATAACAACGAGCTCACATCCCTTAAAAAATGGACGTTCAATGATACCATTTGGCTTTGGATATTACATCTAAATGACAATAATCTGACGTCACTTGAACCTGAAGTGTTTCATAGATGTGTTCGATTACGGGAAC
Source organism: Ophioderma brevispina (assembly GCA_023653785.1). NCBI lineage: Eukaryota > Metazoa > Echinodermata > Ophiuroidea > Amphilepidida > Ophiodermatidae > Ophioderma > Ophioderma brevispina. The sequence goes on along the minus strand of JAMKCH010021939.1, from coordinate 15,124 downwards.
TCTTTCTTCAGCAGAACAATCTGGAATCCATACCAATTGGAGTATTTAGTAGACTGACTAACTTGGTGTATCTTGAACTAAGTAGCAACGCATTAAAATCTTTACCAGTTGAAGTATTTAGTACCCTAGCAGATTTGAATACCCTTTACCTCCAAAACAACTATCTTGAATCCTTGCCAACTAGAGTCTTCAGTGGTCTTTTAAAGTTGAAGGAGCTTCATCTCAGTAACAACAAGCTAACGTCCTTATCAATTGGAACATTTGATGGATGTGCCCGGTTACTGTGGCTCTATCTCCATGATAACGATATCGTATCCCTTCCAAATGACGTGTTTAGTAGCCTGACGAAGATTTGGCGAATTAAACTCAATAACAACCGTCTGACATCCCTGTCAACTGGAGTATTTAATCCATGTGCCCAGTTATTTTATCTCTCTCTTGACCACAACAATTTGACATCCCTGCCGAGTGGAGTATTTGATGGAACATTAATATTATGGCTTCTTCATCTCAATAACAATCAATTGGAATTCCTGCCAATCGGGGTTTTTGACGGACTTCTGATGTTAGAGTTCCTCTTTCTTCATGAAAATAATCTCATATCTCTCCCAAGTGCGGTGTTCGATAAATTGGAAGCGGTGGATGTTTTATCGCTGTATGGTAACGGGCTGACATCACTACCACTTGATATATTTAATGGGTTAATGAAGTTGAGGATAATTGTTCTAAGTGCCAACTGCTTGACATCTCTACCTATCGATTTCATCCCACCAAACCTTCTATTGCAGTATTTAAATATTTCTATCAATCACTTGATATCTTTGCCGCCATTGGGTAATCTTCCTAGACTGGAGATACTTGATGTGAATTATAATAACTTAACTAGTTTGCGACCAGATACATTTGCATTTCTGACTAAGTTGAAATTTCTATCTCTAAATTACAATGCCCTGAATAAGTTACCACTCCAATATTTAAGGGCATGCCAGCCTTAATTAGTTCTCTGTTAAGTTAGTATTTGTTGTCTTCACTACAGCCGGACTCTTCAGAAATCAATCTAATCTTCGCACCTTGGAAATATCTAACAACACTTTAGTAAACTAGTTAGTTCATTTTTCTGGTATATGGCAAGAATCCGTAACCTCTTACATTCACAGAACAAAAATTATCTGTTTTGCACACAGGAAATATTGACAGTTTAGCCGCCGACTCGAATCATCATACTTTTCACAAATGCTCTACAGAAAACTGAAGAAATCATGTGTCAGGTACCTTTATAAAGACGCTGGATTTTTTTTAATATTTAAAATCAAATTCACTTCTTCTGGTATACATCATCTTTTAGGGCTTAATTCCAACACTATTAGTGATGAAGTGCAACGTGTGCTTTACCCAACAAAGTTCGTTGTGCATTCCAAAAAACCCTCGACATTATTTATCTCCACATGTAAAAGGAATGCTGGATTGAACTTGTCAATGAGAGGTCGATGTGGATTCTGGATTATTTGCAGCAGGTTGCAAATGGAATTAGTATTTTTACCTGCGTTGTAGTGATAATAAATCGAACAAAGTTCAAAACCTTCTGATATCACACCTTGCCCTCTCCGATTTTCTCATGGGGCTAAATATGATTTTGTTAGCTGGAGCTGATGATATTACACCGCATTACTTTCCATCTTATGCCGCTACCTGCGGAGAAAGGGAGTTGTTTGTAAATTTGCTGGTACATTGTCGCTGTTTTGTCAAGTTGAGGTATCTATTCCTTCTGATTTAAGTGTTAGTGTGACAGGTTCCAAGGGTGTTAAATATTTTTCAGTACCTATCGGTTAGATCAAAACATCTGCAAAGGTGTTGTTTATGTCGTTGATTGGCTAGTAGTGTTTCCTACTCAAGTGTGCTACGGATAGTATGTCTGGAAATGTTTCCTGTGTTTTTTAAATTTCAGAAAGTTTGTGTGGCATTCCGATGGTGAGAAGGCCAGTACCTGTATTAAAACTTTACTTTGGGTAAGATAAAGTTGGAAGACTTCGATTTATATGAGAGCAGTCGGTGGGTGGTATACAGACTCTCTTAACTCGATCTACATGAAGAGCAAATTATTTCCATACTCGTATGCAGCATCTAAGATCATCGGCTACCAATCGGGTACCTACTTTTCCATTATAGTTTATAGGAGAAACCTGATTTGCTTCATAGTGATGCTATTTTTTATACCATCCAAATATTTTGACTGCCAAAGAAACAGCAAGCAGAGCGGGCCGAAGCCAAAAACCAAAAGAGATTGAAATGCATATGGCCATGAAAAATTCCGTCATCGTACTAAACAGACTTCATGTGCTGTTTCCTCTGTAATAGTTTGTATTCTCGCTCAAAGTAGTATCCATGCTAAATCCAGTGGTATATGCCTGGGACTGTGGCTTTTTATTGCCCATTAATTCAGCTCAACCCCTTTTTATACACCTTAATAGCAATTGTATCTGCTTATCGGTCCTATAAAAGAAATAAAAAAAAGAAAAAAGGAAATTACACCATGAATATTGTAGAGAACAGATAGTAGGGTGTATTACAAGGAGGATGTTAAACCAAATACGAATTTGTTTTGAGAAAAATCGCATTTGAAAATTGCGAAATCTAGAAGGTCCTTAAACATCCTTACATGCGATTCAAACAATCAAATTCGATTTTAATAAGGAAACGGAACTTACCACTGGAAATTTATTTAGCTAATATTCATAAAATCTACTTGATAAAATGGATGGGGGTAATACATTGGAAAACAGTTAAACCATAATATCCGTCACATCAAAAATACGCAAATCTGCGGATTATGTATGGATATAGTGACGGATGTTGAATTTTCCCTATAATAAAGCGTTATTAAGCATCCGTCATTAAGGAAAACAACATCGGCCGTATTCTGCGTTATTCTGACATCCGTCAAACCAAACAGGCGTCATCGCGAATCTGCTCAATTGGTTTTATTCATAATGACGCATGTGAGGTGGATTGCCGCGATCACCGCTTTGAACTGTAAATATAATTACCATTTACCTACTATCGAGATTATAAATTAAATTACTATTATGCTTGGGTCAGTTATAATTTAAATGAGAATATTTACTAACAAAAGGATTTCAAAACCCTGTTGGGAAATCAAGGATACACTTCTTTGATAGAGGTTCAAAATCCGTCAACTATGTAATTAACCAAACTCTGTGTTATGCAACTCGTCAAAATTGCCAACTTTTCTCAATTTAAATATGAATTGATGAAAGTACTTGCAAGATTCGACACTTGGCATGTTTGAAGATTTTGGTATTTAGTATCATCTCCCTTAATTTCGTAAAAATGATCAAAAGTCAACATCCGTCACTATGTAATACACCCGTCGAGATAATGATAAACACTCAGGCTCATGCTGTCTTTCAAACAATGATAATAACTTTCTTATTCTCACTTACTATTATCGTCAGCAGAGACTACTAGTAAAATTTATTGTATCACGTGTGAATTTGTGGACTCGATAATTCTAACATTTGATTTTCCTCAGGATATTATTAGAGGTTTGGAACTGTTTACCACTTGCAATGCGGAATGCATTCATATTGCTTGTAGCGAAGTAGCACAGTTATGTTGTCCCTGCGCCCCCCCCCCCCCATTGGCAAAGGTCTGGTTACGTCACTTCTTCCATAAGAATCTCTAACCAAAACTTGAAAGTAGTTCAAGTTTATGTAGGGCATTGAAATTTCATTCTGTCCATCTCTTGGAAATTCATAGCCGATATAGACGGATCAATTCTATTCTTATTCATGTTTTCACTTCCACTCTTCAAAACATTTTTCATGCAATACATCCAGATGAAAGAAATTTACATTACAAAAGGAGCAGATATAATTGGTGTAATACTGTCGAGATAACACAGTGAAAAAGAAAAACATTATGCTATGACTTCATGACAACGGCCTAATAGCTTACTCTTGCGGGTAGTTTAATCTAAATAAGCTTAAATATAATATAAAAAGTGGCCATAATGATCGGTCCAGGTTTACAAAAAAGTAAGGTGGTGTTTGAAAGGGGTATAAACAAACGAATTGAAACAAACTATTGAGGGAATGAAGAACCAAGATGACCGATGTGAACTGAATGAAATCTGTAAAGACCAAAACGTACACAGAGACATAAAACAAACAAGGAGAGAACATAACAGCACATAATGGTGATACCCGAAACTTAGTGGTATGAACTTGCTGGTTGTCAATGGTCACTGTATAATTGTGATTTGTATTGTGAGTATAGAATAGCTTATTTTAGGTTTTTGATATGTTGAGAGACAGTTTAGTGTGCACGGAACCAGTCAGTGATTTCTGTAAGTTCGTGGGTTGTATGTTACGGAAAAGAGAGATTGGGTCTGAGAGGAAGCTGTTGGTGGTCGAATCTGCAAAAGATACGTTTGAGTGTTTCGATATATTTGTGTATCATTCATGTAGATAATGAAGAGTAACGGGCCCAGTATGGAGCCCGGGGGAAACCCCCCCTGTAATTTCGGCGGTATAGGTGATTGTTTTGAATGGGCGTATACAGATTGAGTGCGGTCCTGGGAGATACCTTCTGAAACCATTTCCAGGCAACACCACGAACACCATAGTGCTGATTGTGGTCAATTGTGTCGAATGCCTTTGAGAGGTCCGAGAGATTCCCATGAGGTGATATTGTTTTTAAGTGCTGATTCAGATTTAATGTTAGTACAAGGAGAGCCATATATGTGTAACGCTTGGGCCTAAAACCGATTGTGGCATCACAAGAATTTATGTTTGTTTAGAAAAGTGGAAAGACATTTGAAAAAGAAGATGCGAAATTGGCTGATTGTGATGTCGTGAGGATCTTTACTTTCAAAGATTGGAATGACTTTGGCTGATTTTAGATTATGGGGAACTATACATGAGGTGAGTGACTGATTGAAGATGTACACGAAGCCCTCCGTCATGCCTTGCGAGCAATGTTTTTCTATAGGGTCATAATAAAGTATTTGAATTGAGATAAAACATTATTCAACATTACTTTGCTGGTCACAAAAATTAGAGAGAATACATAGTTTGCGCTACAACGTTGATTACAACGCTTCTCTCATACTTTAGTAGAGCCCGGGGCAGAAAACAAAATACCTATATTAATCTGTAAAATATTTTCATTATTTTCCTTCTAATGATCGAGCAAAATGGTTTGTTTACGACGTGCATTGGTCAATCTACTATTTTCCAAGGTTCAAATCCATTTGACCTAATACAACTAAGAGGCGTAGTGCGCTCTTATTCCACGACTGGTAGTGCTTCCCACAAGCCGATTCCACTATGTCGATTCCACTAATTTTGATAGATGAACCACTATGACTGTAAATAAAACAGGCTACCCGTCCACTACATTATATGCAGTTTCCACTACTTTAAATTATACCTGTCCAGTGTTATGGTACTTGAGTGCACGACGCCCGTGAGATCGATTAATATATAAAAAAATTTTCATCTTATTTAGTCGAATTAACGATTTACAATAAACATCTCACTGTTGTACTACAAAGTTCTTGCTTCATTCGGGTTCTGCCTCGTGCGTGTCCATGGCACTAAAGACGAGGATTTGAACCTGGTTTTATAGAACCTTATCGTTTTAAACTGGTCCAGTGGATTGACGCTCTTCCCCGCAATTCCAAGTCGGTGGGTTCGAGCCACACTGCGGCCAACGTGTTGATAAGGCGCTTTACCTCATTACTCCTCCCTACCCAGGTTTGTCCATGGGTACCGGCATTATTCAATGTCGGGAACGGTAACCACTCGCTGTAGAGAGGTGTAGCGACCCCCTACAGCAACATTATATGGTGGAGTCTGGCCCATCGCTTTCGAAAAGAGAGATGGGCACTCCGTTCCTGATATACAGACCGTCCCCCTACTTTTTTTTACCTTATAACCTTAAAGCAATAACACATTTTTTTGAAGAGCGCCCCCAATTTTTCAAAAATTGGGAGATTGTTACACGATTGCCTTGTAACTGGCTAGTAAACATACCTGTGAATGGTTAAGCTCGAAAATGTGTTGTGTCACAACTAAGGAATTTTTTACTAGAATAATTATATCGGGGATCCCCGATAATAATACAACGGCTGCTGGGAATTCGGAAACGGCCTTCCAATGTGAAAAGCCGGAAATAGCGCCATGTACGTGTCTATCGCTCATCCATAAGTTGTTTTACGAGTTCAGGCAAGCCAAGTTTAGAGGTTATTTTCTCGAGGTGGCACATTTCATCAGGACGGACAAAAACGTAGCATTTCCAGCTCTTGCCGTTAAGTCCAATCTGGTATCCCAATTCTAATTACAAAATCGCTTAATTTTTTTGATAAAACGCATTTTTTTTAGCATTCTCGTTCGCAGGTATTTTTCCTAGCCATTACCAACGTAACTGTCAAAATAGTCAATTTTGTAAATTGGGAGCGCTCTTCCAAAAATGTGGCTAATATTGCTTTACGAATTTCACCCATATAGCACGTTTTAATGGTTACAAGGTTAACGCGACCAACCCTCATGGTGATCGAAAACCTCAACCTCGGAGCAAGTAGAATCGTTGGCATTTTTTCAAAAAAAAACCCCCCCCCCTCCGTTCTTTCCCCCCGCCCCCCCCTTTCGGTCCCTTGCCGCCTCCGTCCTTCGTTTTGGCCTTTTCTTGGTGTGTGCTCTCCCCCTTTTCCCCTTCTCCCCGCCCCTCTTCCTTTCGGCGGTGGTTTTTCCTGCCCCGCTTTCGTTTTCTGTTTTCCTCGCCCCGGCTCCTTTGTTGCTTTTCCTGCCCCCTGCCCGCGTTTGCTTTTCTTTTGGCCCTCCCTATTGCTTACCCTTTTGCGTTCCCTTTCCTCTTTCTCTTCCTTGTCCTGATTTTTCCCTCTCCTGTTTTCTTTGATCTTTCTTATTCTCCTCCTTGTCCTTCCCTCTTTTCTTCGCCCCCGCCCTTTCTTCTGTTCGTCCTTATTTTTTTGTTTTTTTTTTTTTTTTTTTTTTTGTTTTTTTTTTTCACTCTCCCTCCCCCCTTTCTTTTAGTCTGCTGCCCCGGTTATCCTCCCAATGTGGCGCAGTTGAATGCACACATCCCCATACGATCCCGTATATCCCCCGATATCGCGTTAACACAATGCAATTTTGCACCGTATTTTCCGGTGAGGTCTTACTCAATGGTTTGCCTATTGTCGCGATCAAAATAATCACAATTAGAACACGTCCAATCTCGGGTCCATTCTGTATATAATAGTTAAGTTTTCCCCCTTATAAAATGTGCGTATTGTCCATGAGTGCTTAATATAATTTATGTATAAATTTTAATTTATCTAAAGAGTAATTCTTAGTTAAGCCTATTTTTTAAAACCAAAAATGATTAGTTTGTTTCAAGTTTCTGTTTTCTTTTCTTTCCACAGGGCACCTTCCGCACCTTCTGTGAATTTATTATCAATTCTCATTTGACCATCATATCATGATATTAATACTGCTACCTGTAAGGGGGTACACCTTCTTCAGGCACAATTATGCTGTGTTTCAACTTTTTTTTAATTTCTTTAGCTCTACATAGTGAACTCGACTTTACATTGGTTTGCTTGAACTTGAATATAATGTGCACACTGGTTTCGAATTTAAAGTTTTAGGTATATCTTTTTTAATAATAATTCCATTCTTGCCTAGAGCATAATATAGTTCAAATTATTGCAGCGATGCATTTGATTAATTTTTACATTTATTTTTATCGGCATACACAATTAACTATCTATCATATTTTGTAAATTCTTTTTAATTAGGCTTAGTTTTTTTTACTTTTAAAGCGATGTATAATTACAGTTCAAATTATTGTAGCCATCTAAGTATTAAGTGGATTTTCTAGGCGTACATCATGAATATTTATTAGAGAAACTTGTGTAACTTTTGAGATAAGATATAAAGCGATTTATAATTATCTACAAGCTTACTTATTGTAGCGATCTAATGAAAATTAATTTTGATAGGCTACAGAATGAAACTATATAAATATAGCGCCAGATGTGTAGGTATTTGGTGGGTGAAGTTGATTGTAGTTAGTCACAGTAGCTAAACTCTATCTGATATAAGGAACACTTTTTTAATAGAAATATTTGTTAAATTAATATGTATTTCAGTTACGTTTTTGCCCCCATATTTATATTGCAAATAATTAACGTATAGGCCTACTCTTCCAAATATCCAGATACAAGCTTTACATGCATGAAGATTTACGAAGATTTTTAACAGCGCCCGGAAAAATTGTTTCCACTTTAGAAGAAAATGAGCAAGGTGTTTAAAAATTTTAAATAACCACTGTTTACCCCGTGAATCATTCAACCTCGTTTAAAAAATTAAACAAACGTGCGTAAATATAAAACAAATTGTTAATAACAAGTTGTTTATAAAAGTTCAAGCATCAGTGTTTAATTTGATTTTAAAAAAGGTTTTTATAACGATACACAAAGATGAACAGCCGTTGGTTAAAGATTGCGATTTGTTTAAAAAAATGTTAAAACTAAAACACAAACTGAAACAATCGTTGTAAACCAACACACTTTTTAAGCAGCAAGATTTTGACATGTGCTACAGTGCAATGTACAGTAAAATGGCCATCGTTTAGCAAAAATTCCCGTACATTTAGTTGGAGGACATAAATGCTAGTGAGAATAGGATATGGGAAAGGCATTATGATTTATAAACAACAGCAAAATGTTTACAGTTGGTAATCAAATTCTTGTGTAAATAAACATTTCTGTAATGGTTGTTTGCTAATAAAATGCCAAGGACAAGTTCAGTTTTTGTGGGCTTATGAAGTTAATGAAGGTATTAAAACGCAAAACAGATAAATACCCGTGGACAATCGCATATACTTTAACTTTATTAAATCGCGTCCATGCACATATGAAAATATAACTTGCGATATGGTGGTCATATACTTTTTCTAAGTTTTTTCGTCACTGTGCTTTTCTCTCGCTTGGTCTCTCCATTCAGTGTTGATCCCTTGTAATGATTCTTCATATTTTCATTCAATATTTTTTCTTATTTTAAAATTTGATATAGAAACACGTTTTACCATAACCCATGGGGTACGCGTTTCATATAGAAGGCCCCATTGATTGCAAATGAGGTTATTACAATTGATTCCGTTCATGTGGCTGTTATGACGTTGTTGCAGTAGCGCATGACGGTATCAATTGTAATTCCTCATTGCATCCATGGGACTTCTATCGGAAACGTCTACCACTCCATGGTTACAATTAGTTTTTTCAAGAATGATTTTTTAAAAGCATAAACAAGACCTATGAATGAGTCTTTTCATAACGCAGCGGTTTCGATTTCAAATTTATTGGGTAAACGTAAAGTGTCGCAAAGGGGGTTGAAACGCATTCAAAACCAGTCGTCCGGGCTGGGCGCTGACATTTTGAATATTGCACGGAATAAGTATTAGTTTGGTGGCTTGTATACACACAGAAGGTCAATTCGATTACAAACAAACCGCCAAAAATACAGTGTGGATGTTGGGTGCTATTGGGTGGTTAAATTTGTCTAACCATGGCCACACAACGAATGGAAATACAACATCAGTCGTCTTGATTTAAATAAACGCCTCCAATGAATACATCTTTTCACCTACGCGCTTGGCATTTATGAGAGAAAAAAGAGTAATTGAGCAACAATGATCCAGGTAAACTATTATTACACCTGGCCACCTCTAACACATACATTAATTTGTATCAATACCGATTAGTGTATATGCAAAGACGGCACCACAGTATGTGGAGAAGAAGCGGAGGCAGGCATTGCTTTCTATTGTTGGTATCTCTATGGGTTTCTTTTGTGGTCGGCACAACATGCGAGACGGTGAATTACGTAACGTTTTGCCTCTCTATCTCTATAGAACCTCTTTGAGGTATGTCACGGGAGGGCGTAATCGATTGCGGAGATTGTTTCCCAAGGCTTGAGTTGTTCTGCATCCCACGACGCGACAACAATGAAAGTTTAATGGCCCTTCGTACACGATAAGTCGCGAATTTCCACTACAAGTTATAGGCCAGTCACAATAGAATGAATGCGGCCTTAACCCAACCACTAATTGCAACAGAATCAATGCCAACAGAATTGTATGAGAATACTTAAAAACAACATATCAAAAGTCTACTAAATCAAAGGAGTGGAACATATATTTTTAGGGGTACGGTTTATAAGGGGTAAATATGAAAAGTATCAAAACGCGTCTCGTGAAAGTATGCAAAACGTGTTCGTACAGTTTCTCAGGATTAAAAAAAGGTATAGTTGCCATATCTGCAGGTTTAGTTCAATAGTTATGAGTCAAAAGGTTCAAGGTAACAATGGGGAAATTTTCAGATAATCCGTCGTTTAAAAAATTGGTTGTATCAAAAATGTTCGTCAATGGTACAGGAACCCGAAAATATAATGGTACACATCTATAAATCGTGCATAATGGAAGCAAAATGTGACTGGGGGCTACAGGGTCTATGGGGAGGGCCCTAGTCATAGATCTGTAATTCTTATATAGAAGTTCAAACAAAGAAAATCTATTTAACATTTTTACTTATCTAGTGGGACAAAATAACAGCTTTACAACCAGTCGATCCAAAACGCGGACCACCCCTTTCTATGAATTTTACCCAGGATGGGACCTTGAAAACTGTTATGAGCCTTGTACTAAAAACTTATAACGCGTAGATAGGGCAAACTATACCTTTTTTTTAAACCTTAGGAGTGAGACCCAATAATTGGTACATTTCATTTAAATCAATTCGAACAATTCTAATTTTTTACCCCTGTAAAAACGTTGCCACCTTATTTCTTACATGTCCCACTAGGTTGATTTGAGACTTTTAACTATATTATTTTTGGGGAACTATTTCAGAGTATATTAACACCAAAATTGTTCTGTTGCAATTTGTGTTGGGGTCAAATATACAAGTATTGGACATTAGTGGCACTCCAACATCAGATTAGTAATATAATGCAAAACCGATGAAAAAGGCGAACGCTTTTAGCCATTTCCAATAGAACATCCAAAGGAGGTTCTTATAGATAGGAAGGCAACAAAACGTTACGTAATCATCTTTGACAATTCACCGTCTCGCATGTTTGACACGACCACAAAGAACACATAGAGTCAAAAATAGAAAGCAAGGCTGCCTCCGCTTCTTCCACATAATGTGGGTGCCGCTTTGCATATACACTTAATCGGTAGTGATACAAAATTTCATGTAGTGTTGGAGGTGGCCAGGTTTAATAATAGTTTACCTGGATCATTGTGCTCGATATATTTGTTTCTCATAATGCAATGCGCGCTTAGGTTGAAAAGATGTATTAATGAGCGGTTTATTTAAAATCAAGACGAATGAGTGTTCATTTCATTCGTTTGCGTGGCCATGGGTAGGACAAAATTTAACCAACCAATAGCACCCAAAATCAAACAATGATATTTGGCGGAGTGTTTGGATCGAATTGACAATGTGTGGATTTACAAGCACCCAAAACTGATACATTATTCCGTTGCAATATTCAAAATGTCAGCGCCCCAGCACGGACGACTGGTTTTGAATGGTTTTCACCCCTTGGATAAATCCGACCGCCAAAAGTGAGGGGTCAGATATTGATCCGCAATTACTGGGGGGATCAATCCAAACCTACCCAAATCTTTGTACGTCTGTACCACGCATTGATAAAGTAGAAGTCAAAAGCTTACTTAATCTGCACAATTGGGTGTGAATTCAGCAGAGGCACCCCAGATATGGTGCCAGTGGGGTGTGGATGGAATGTGTTCAAAACCGGGATCGTGTCTAAATGATAGTGGATTGGGATTGTGGGAAGCATACTAGGGTGGAAATAATACCGCCATTACGCCTAAATACATGTCTAAAATGGGGGTACAGAGATGCATAAGCTACAGGACGACAGGACAGAAGGCAACAGGTTTCCTATAGTCGTTCCCATACTAGTATGCGGGAGAAGGTAACTTGGGTTATTTTTAAAGTTTCTAGAAGTTTATAGCGGAGCGGCCGAGCCCTGAAAAGTGCTCTAGTTTTTCGAGTAGTAACTCCCCACCGTACAACATAACACAACCACTTTTGAAGGATAAATAAATAAGATTAAAAGAAAATGATGGTTGTGGCTGAAATATGTGGTGGGCAGAGGGAGGGAGGATTTCTAGCCGAAACAATGAAATTTGGCTCAAGTTAAGAGAAATTATTATTTTTTAATTTTTTTAAGGTAAATATTACAATATTATTTATGGTATCCGTTTTGTTATTGATATAGTTGTTATACATTGAAGAAAGGGTTCAGGTAATACTCATTGGGTGAAATGTGATAAAAAGGATGCTTTTTTTAGGAAAAAGGGTGATTTGGGGCTTAAAAATTTAGACCCTTTATAATTGATAAAACAGGAAATCAGAATATAAATGTCAGAGATTGTAGTTTGCATGATGATTAAAATTTTTTTTGCTAAGAAATTAATACAAATCTTGAATATTCTAAGTTTTAGCTCAAACGTAATTTTTTGACCCAAAAAACAACCCCTGCCACCAAAAGTTTTGACCACAACCATAATTTTTTAAAATTATTATTACTTATTTCGAATAGATTAGTGGTTGCGTTGGTTGTACCGAGGGGGGGGTTTTGTCTAGATATGTACCCATCTCTGGTTGTAGGCCCCTCTTGGGTCAACAATTTGAGTGGGGCAATAGTATTCACAGAACCCACAAAGCTAACGTGTGACAATGGGTGACAGGGGAGACAAACAAAAAAATTACGACAATTTCTACAGACATTGCTCCACTTACCGATATCACAGGACTAATAACAGCTTGTTACCAAAGTTTCTACTCGTTTATCCAACGATCCCTTTAATGCAAAAGAAGAAATAGGCGAAATGTAAAAATCCCGGTGTTCAGCTATTCACATCGATTCACATGTCTTGTTACCAAAATGGTGGCGATATCATGTGCTTCGGAAAGTCCCGGATATTCAGTCACATGATTGTATCTCTTCCCAACACGCAATAAAGTGTGTGTGCGCGGTAACACACATAAGCGTGCGGGCCGGTACCGCAAGAGAGACTTGTTCTGATCTTCGACGTCCTATCCCAAACAAAAATTAATAGCACATGTTTGATCTTCGGACAAATCTACACTGATGTACGCATGATTTCCAGAAGTTTACGCTATTTTTCCATATGACAATGGATTCTAAAATAAAATAATAGTGGGGACATATGGAAATGGCTGAGAGTCTCCTACTTCCTGTGGATGCAGTATTGAAAAGGAAAGTGCCGCCGAAATGGGACTTTGCAAGACCCAAAATTTGAAGTCATTGTTTCAGCAGGCTTGAGTAGCTCGTAAGTACCATTACTTTCGACCACTAGGGGTTGCACACGAACAATTTTGGCGTCCAAACCGCTCACTAGTCCCAAAGTATCCTTTGCGACAACTTCTTATACTGATATCGGAATTTTGGAGAAATGAAGGTGAGCTAGTTCGCCAAAACAGCATACGGTATACTAAAATTATACTACGTGAATAAAAAAAAATGTGCAAGGTTGAAGGTGATCTTGACATTAAAACTAAGTGACAAGGGGGGGGGGTTCCTCGGACCACCCAAAATTGTTTTCGCGCTGGCGCTTGTACGCGTGCGATTTTTGCGCAAATTTTTTTTAATTGTCTGACTTTTAAATGCGCTTCTTTTCATACCAAAATAATTAAAATCGCCAAGCCGTTAATGAGATAATAGGGGGGGTCCCATGGAAAACCCACCCCCCGCCCTTGGGCACAAATTGGGTATGGTTATTGAGAATATTGGTTTTAAAAATAAGAAATAGAAACCGAGAACCAAAGCAAATTTTTTTGCTGATATAAGTCCCCAACATGTAAGTAAACAATTATTCAGTAACATTAAAAATATTAACCCTTTATGTGCTGTGAATAATCTATAACCTGATACTACAACCTCCCCTGCTTCCCCCTACCCCCACTCACCTGAGTTTCTGATGAATCGCCGTACGTGGACAATAACCCCGCAGCAGTCACCAGCGGGATTAATCAATTCTGATATTTTGGGACTTATTCTATAACCCCTCCGACGTGTACCCTTCTGCAACATCCGTTCACCCCCTCTGGTATTATAAATACCCGGTTTTTCACCTAAAACCCTGCTGGTTTTGTGTAATGTCTAAATAAAAGTAATTTGCGTCTTCTAGAACTAAGATATCAACATAAAATAAGTTTTCAAAATGTTTGATGTAAGCACAAGGAATCATTGAATTTTCCGTCTTTTTGCCCAATTTTCGCGTGTTTTTGAAAAAACAATTTGTTTGCCCCTAAATTTGCACCCAACCCAAAAACAAATCTCATTTTTATTGTGATTTGGGGTTGTTTATGACCTTCACATGTGGTATAAATTTCATTGCAAAAATTCCCCTCGGGAAAGTGGTTTCCTTGGGGGGGGGGGTACAAGGGAAACCCCCCCCCCTTGGGCACCATCGGGAGTGAAAATACCTTGGTCACTTACGTGTTAATTGCAATAAATATATCATAGATTGGTGTTGGTTTAAATAAAACAACATCTAATGTACCCTTTCATGTGTTTGAAAAAATGAATGAAAGTGATTGACTGAAAAATAAGCTAGATATGGCGGGTTTTGTAAGACACCCCTTTTCTCTATTCTATGGGAATTACACACATAAACTTTGGTTTGGAGAATGTACCAACATATCATGATGCCTTGGTCCTAAAGTTAACTTAATAAATGTTACATTCTCTGAATAGTTCAACTACGGATTCAATCAAGAATATAAAGACCATTGGTCAAGAGATAGGACAAATCCAACAGCCATTCACCTGTTGCAGAGCAAACAAAAAACCAAAGATCTCCCCATTGTTTAAGCATGGAGTTATTATAGTATTTAGTTACTATAATAAACTCCATGGTTATCTTCTCTGGTTTTAAGATTTGCTAAGAGTTTAGACCATTAATTGGCATAGCTTGGTATCTATACCTGGTTCACAAGCAGTAGTAGCGTTGAACCCTTTTCATTTACACATTATTA
>JAMKCH010021938.1:0-77536 GCA_023653785.1 Ophioderma brevispina | reverse complement strand
GGGGGAGGTGGGGCTTCTATTTACAAACACCTTACAGATATAAGCAGGAACTTATTATGTAGGTTAGAATAGCTAATTGTTTTCTACACAAAATCTGTGTTTTGTACGATTTTTGGTCTAAACATTAGAAATCGGCCTATTTTCAGCATATCTCAATATTTCAGGGGGGTTAGGACATGCAAACCTAGTAACAGCAACAGCAAATTCCCAAACGGCATCAACTTCCGCTCTTACGCATATCGAACGTTTACACCCAGACACTTGACTAAAGACGTCATTTAATCTAAATGACCTTATTGGAATTACACGGTTCTGGCAGAGAGTTTAATCCACTAACCTCGACGGATTTTGACGTTACTATTTTTTTCTAAATATCATTATTTACAAGATCTTTTGAACAAGGTTTTAAGAGTTGATTTTGTAAATGCCACTTGAGGCAGAGAACGCCGTAGTAAATGCACGTAACGTTCCCTAAATCACCGTTTGGAAATCCCAGGTTCCCAAATCGAGCAGTCGTGTCCACCCCCTGCAAGTATTTTGAAACTTCCAGAGATTATTACGTCATTGTTACGTCACAACAAGAAGAATGTTGCTGCTCCTATTTGGTATCAACATGATCAGAAAAAAGAAAAAAAACATAGGAAAGAGAAATCCATAGCTATACATTGATGCCATATACCACCATTGAGTGTATTGTTAGTAAAGGAATAATGGCCTGTTAGACGTGATATACGTTAGTCAGACTAGGGTTAAAACAAACACAAGGCAGTACCCACCCCCAATACGTGCACACTTTACTGTCCGTTCTGCCGAAACATTTTTGGACCCTCAAAAGTAAACCAATTCCAATAGAACAATAACGTCCTTATAATCAATCCACGCCTGAGTCTTTTATGCTAGCCTTTGGCAATAAGTCAATCAGCATTCTTCATTCACTTTCATTCTTAATGACTTAATCTACGAGATGCGAACAAAATATTTGTGGAGGGCCTATGTAAAATTGGTGAAGTGTCATGTTAATTGTTGGCAACCACTATAAACGTATACTACTGGGTCTGACTATTCAGAAAATCGATGTTGCCATTTTTTCTGTTGAACCTTTTCGTGACTTGACACAAGGTCAAAGGTCAAAATGGTCCATACTCGTCCAAATATAATCGACCTTGGTAAACCAAAATGGTTGCAAATTTCACATCACAAGGAATACTATTTGTATATGCTAGTTATTTGTTATTTGACCTTCGTTCCTTGTAATATGCATACCTATTAGGAGACCATAATATGCATACCATTGCCTTTATGCAGCCCCGTCCTGTCCAAAGCAAGAGTTAGTCTTCAAGTCTGTACATGTGCATCTGTAACACTCTGCCCCCTAAATGTAGAAATGACACCCTGAATGACCACAAATCCCCATTATTTCCTGCGATTTGCCTAATACCCATGGGTAAGTAAAAGTAAGTTGTTTTGTAAACATATGCAAGAGAAAATAATCGATGTAGTCTATACCAACTCCATGAACGCAATTTTGTCCGTAATACCCTAAATAACCACGATTCGCACTTCCGAGACAAATTATGTATACTATTATCTTAGTCTCATCCATTATGATGTTTCATTAATTCGATCCCATCCAGAAACCCTGGATAGTCTCGTCTAAAGCAAGATCAACTTAGTCACCCTATACCCGGGGGGGGGGGGGGGTCTCAGGTTTTGGTTTGGGGGGGACGTTGCCCCCGGGAATAGTACCCATAGCTACACCATTTTTTTTTGCCAAAAAAGTGACCATTAGCTCAGAGATTCAAATGTTGGGCCAAATTTATGCCCATTTTGTGCCCCTTTTTTTTTTCCTCAAATGTGGACAATTTTTACTTTCAGTGAAAAAAAATTGACTAATTTTCCCCAACATGTTGAATAAAATATTGAAAAACGACGCGCCATTGTCATACCAAAATTGGCATGAAAAAAGGGGTCATTGATATATCAGAATATAACCAAAAATTGAGACTTATGTCTGTGGCAACCCCATAATTATGGTCATTTGTATTGAGATCCCCCTTTCATATACCCAACCCCAAACCAAATTATGTTACACAGTTTGGTAAAAAAGTGCAAGACAAAATTGGATTCTCATTCATGTTGATGCTGTATTCCTTTTCAAACCATAACCCTGAATAGTCCTATAGGCTCTCCCCATAGCTGCTAGTATGCCGTTGCTTAAGTAACTGCATTGGGTTTCACGTAAAATGTTCCACACAAATTGCGATTTTTTCCATAAAAAAATGTGCCAGAACATGGAAACATTGTTACTTCTGTCCCGGACTGCTGTCACTTAGTCCAGAGATTGATATGTCATCTTCTTGTTCCACCAATACGTTTCACAAATCTTTAAGTGTTCTAAACAACACTGTTATCTTAATTTAGCTTCTTTCTTTGAGAACCTGTTTCATGAACATTGTCATTTGATTTCCCTGGCTGAGTGTAATTATAGTGTGTGGAATTATTCCGGGTCAATAGTCCCTAAGTAATGATCTAATTGTTGCATAACTATTCAAAATCATACCCTGAGCTTATGAGTTTTGTTCATGAACGTGGGCACTGGCATAATGGAGATGGAATATTCCCGAGATACAGCAGCACGTACGGTCGCTCCCCCCCCCCCATACACACCCACACACATAAATCCCACAAAAGGGGCAAAAGTCCACCTATGTTGAGTTTTGTCCATAAATGGTCCAAAGTGTAGAGAATTATTGACCGAAAGTCCACTTTTTTAGTGATGAGATTTCAAAAAGGGCCATTGAGGGGGGTGAGTCCCTGGCTTTTAAACACAGCCAAAAAGTCTCACATTTTCAAAGTCCCGCACCCCCTAAACAAGGAGTTTAAAAAAGTACTGGAAACAAGTACAAGTAATTGATTGGTATAAATTCACCAAGTGCATCCTACCCTTAATAAGTATGGCAATATTGACCCCTAAGCACGTAAGAAATTTGTATCTTTGTAGCTAGGCTATACTGAATAACTCATTACACAAAATGAGCCGAATACGATACAACCTCCACTTCAATCGTACACTAATGTAAGTTCAAGTCCGGTCAAGTGTGAAAAGTACACACGCTTTATTTCAGATTTCAGTGGTTTTGCTACCCTTTTACGTATGTTCACGTGCACAATTTGAAATATCCCTTTTTAGGGTTGTTTTACAAGCAGGGTACCTCGGCTGTCGCATTGGGTGACCATAAGTTGCAGATTAATTTTCCATTAACTGATGTTTTTGCATTGAGGCAGTCAAGAAGTTACTTCCACAATGAGGCGTCACATCTTCGTGAACAATTTTTATGATTGATCAATTGTTACATTTTTCGGAAGGACAATGATTTTTGACAGAGCACTTCCTTCATTTCTACATTTGGGGTGAAAAACAAAGTGTTTGATGATTTTCAGATTATATTTTTGTAGTATAGATAATTCAAGAGTATGTTTCCAAAATTTGGAGGTGTGAGGTTTCAGTGAAAAAAAAATTATGATTAGTGAACTTTGTGTGTTCGGAAAGGCCAGGATTTGACGGAACACCGACTTCTAACATTGATCAAGTGATCAGAAACGTACGGGGTAGCACCAGTTTTTAACTACCAATGTATAGAACATAAACAAGAGTTTGTATCGAGAATATCACAAATCATCCATCATTTAGTTTAGGCTTTATTAGCCTAATATGGAGAGGACATTTTTGTCGAATTGACCACTAAATTTCAAGTGACCGCATGGTACCAAATGGTCACATTCTTTTAAGATTTCGGGATATTATTACCTTGCTTCAATGTTTATTTCCTAAATGTTTGATGTTTCCCAAATGTTCTTTTTGACAGTGCTGAAATCTACTCAAATATTAACCTACTCAAATGAAACGTGATTTTAAGCAATTTCCAGTATTGTCCATATTTTTTGTTAGTCCATCAAGCCTTTCAATGGTTTCTTTGCAGCTTAGGAGTGCTTTTGGTGGGTCTTTTAAGTTACAAGTACCAATTATGAGAAGACCGACCTTGTTTTTTATCGGTTTTCGCATTGTATGTTCAGCCAAGAGGTACCCTGTTTGTAAAACAACCCTTTACGTGTTTCTTTGGCGCCCATATATCCCCTTATCAATGACGTGAACCACCCCCGGCCCTGGGGATGAACGACTAATTAAAAAATAATGTGGCTGAGACTGAATAACTAGTAACACTAACTTTGTCTTTGTCGTGCGAATCGTGGTTGTTTCACGCTTATAACAACAACTTCATTCCATAAAGATTTGGTTCAACCCTCGTCTTACCTCCCCCCCCCCCGCTAGTGAACTTTGCTCCGATGCGCTAAAATGCCAAAAGCTTTTTCCTAAAAAGCTATTGGTAATCGTTTCTCCCTCCTTTCTGGCCAATTTTAGCGAAAAAATGTGAAGGGAGGACCTTCACCGGGGTGGTT
Organism: Ophioderma brevispina; assembly: GCA_023653785.1. Classification (NCBI taxonomy): domain Eukaryota; kingdom Metazoa; phylum Echinodermata; class Ophiuroidea; order Amphilepidida; family Ophiodermatidae; genus Ophioderma; species Ophioderma brevispina. The sequence continues at coordinate 73,078 of JAMKCH010021938.1, read as the reverse complement.
ATGCCTTCAAAGGCTAAGGGTAAAGGGGTGGTTGCCACCTACAGATATTTTAAGGTACATTTTTGAAAAGTATGCACAGTATGGCTCTAAACTCTAATGTTTATGTACAACTAGTCCAATGCCATCACTTTAGAGCTGAAAACGCATGAAAATCCATATTCCTACGATTTTAGCGCAATTGGATTTTCGCCTATTTTCTATGGAAAATGCAATTTTGTCGGCACAATGACTTTATGACGTCATTGTGACGCCAACTAGGTATGTTGGTACTTCGTTTGGTATCAATAGGAAAGATGAGGACCGTAACTATCCACTGTATCAAAATAAGCTCGGGTGCGTTATAACAAATTCCGAAGGGGGGTGGTAACCACCCCCCCCCTTGGTGTAACCGGGTTACAAAAAAGGCTGATAAGACGAGGGCTACAGACTACATCAACCATTTTTCTCTTGTACATGTTCATGAAACAACTTGTTTCCTTATCCATGGACATTAATAGCAAGGTATAATGGTGTGTGTAGGTTCACTAGACATTTGTAAAAACATGAGGCATGACTCTTGCTTTGGACGGAATCACCCGCTGGGTCTGAATAAGGCACTTTATGCATCTTATTGTCTCTAAATTACTTATGTTGCGATACAAGAAAACAAAACTCAAGTAACCAATAAATATCATATACAATATATCCTTGTGAAAATTTGCCACATTTTGATACCAAGGTCGATATACTTTGGACATGATGACCATTTTGACCTTTGAACCCGTGTCAGGGTCACTAAAGGTCAACGAAAAATGGCACATCGTGTTTCTGATATCAGACCCGTAGATACATTTAACAATAGTTGCCAACAATTAACATGAACTGCATAAAATCACTCTCTGAGAACATAGGCCCTCCAATATTAATTGTAATCTTGCCGACGTCTCGTGCTCGCTTACGGTTGACAAGGCAGACGGTGAATTATCTAACTCCAGTTAAGGGTATTCGAGTTTGTATTTAACAAAAATTGGACAGTCATGTGTTAAGGCATCGCTTGTGCCCTTATGTCCACTTTTTTATCTTATTTTACATTTCACTCATAAACAACGTAAGACATTTTTTAAGAATGTAAAGCGCGGATTTTATAAGAACGCTCTGACAGAGTAAAAACAAAAGATCGCACTTTAGATTTTTGTCACGCTGAATGCTGAATTACGATTTTAAATTTAGATGAATAGTAGGCAAGACTGATGTTTTTGTGTTTTTAGCCGAAAAATCAAAGATATCTTAATCAACTTTACTTGGCAACAGTCAGCCCGTATCAGTTAAGCCACTATCAGCGATTTTCTCAAAAATGTAAACAAAGAGCACCCCTTTTTAAAAATCAGACCATTTTTGCAGTGTATTAGAAATGGTCTGTAGTAAAAAACCCTTGTCCTGTAGTAAGCTAACAAGCCGTATGTCAGAAATTATGATTTTTCTGCATTGGTTACAAATAAAGTCGGAATTTGTCCGACTTTTATAGCTAACGACAAAACTAAATGGCCACCTTCACGACCACTTAAGTGCTTTCGTGTTGATTTTCACAACAGAATCGTCATACAAGGTTTATATGACATAACATCTAACCCACTTTAGAGAAAAAACTGACATTTGAGTTGAAAAAAAAGATGATTGTGGCTTTAAAATATTCTGGACCATGACACACTTAGCAGTTTACTTAGAGCACTGGACTCCCACGCCTTGATTAGCGGCAATGCTTCATGTATGGAGCCAAATCAAAGATCTTGATCGTTTACAATCACTGCACACACCAAGGCTACCAAGTGCTATGTTTTTGCAACCAGACACGACGATAGTCCTTCACTCATGCACAATCTCCACTGGCTATCCACAAGAGACCATATAAACATACCACAGTGGCAATATCTACTAAGCATTATCTCAATCAAACCACCTCACTCCCTCCAGACCATGCAACAAACCAAAAAGTGTCATTACTGTGTGTAATTGATATTATAGTTATGTATTAGCAGATTTGTAGTAATCAACAATGGTTGTGGATGAACTTTAGTTACAAATGGCAACCTAAAATGAAAGGTAACCCCGGTAGAGATCTGGGAGTGTCCATAACAAAGGGTACTTAGCTTCCATGAGATGCACAGTTGTGTGCAGTTAGATGGACTCAAAGACACTCCGCTATAAGATTCGCAATCATGATACATATCAATGTAAAAAAAACCGTAGTAATTTCTATTACGTATTAAATATCAAATTGTTGCACAGAAATCGAGAGTTGATCAACTTGTTTCACATTTAAGTACCATCTATGGCTGGTATTCGCAACGGGAAGCAATCGTAAACCAGCTTAAACAGGGTAGCCTTCATAAAGTGGACCCTTTTTTCAACATAACTCCTAAAATTTTAATGTCTATAAGTAAGAATTTCCTCCAGTAATGAATCCATTCAGTAACGTATCCATCTTTCATGTCCTGATTTATTAACCTCGTCTTCCAGGGGGGGGGGGGGGTGGTTACCACCCCCCTACCGACTTACTTCGCCCCTGTGCTGCTTAAAACGCTAAAAAAAAAATCGGGAAATCTTCTATGTTTAATCGTTCTCAACATCATCCTTTACCCACGTTCATTTTATATGCGAAAAAAATGTGAAGGTAGTACCTTCACCGGGGTTAGGGATGCCGTCAAAGCATTCGAAAGGGTTAAGGGGGGGCTGTTGCCACCCAATATAATTTTATGATGGATTTTTGAAAATATTAATGCACAGAATGTCATCTAAACTCTATATTTTATGTAAAACTAAGCCAACTAAACCATCATTTATAGCTGAAAAACCGCATGAAACTCCGAATTCCTACTTTTTTAGCGCAAAATGGGATTTTCGCCTATTTTTCTTTTTCTATCCTGGTGAAAATGCCAATTTGGCGCGACTCGCGGACTGATGACGTCATTGTGAACGCATACTAGGTATGTTAGTACTTATTTTGGATCATGGAAGAGGAGGACCATAGCTATCCCACTGGTATCAAAATCATAACATCGGTTGCTTTTATAAAAAAATTCTCAGGGGGGTGGTAACCACCCCCCCCCTCCCTTGGTAAAACCCGTGGTTACAACAAACGGCTTGGTAGACAAAAGAAGCTACCGACCTTAAAAGGGCAATAACATTCATACCTTGAAAGAATCAGCACTGCAGTGTCAACAACTATATATCAATTAAAGTCAAGCGCTATATGATGCTTAAAATGTTGCTTTTTAATTTTATTTGACAGGTTGCTTTGTATTTCTTTCGTTTGTCTCATCGATTTTGATAGAAACTGAGCGTGAGGCCTTAAGTAAATATTGAAATATCCTATTCATAAAATCATATCATTAATTATTGGTTTTGTGGGATGTGATACCTCAGCTCTCCTAACCCTCAACTGCAAAAGAAATGCCCGTGCCTGTGTCTGTTTAATTTGAAATGGAAAGACTAAGCAATTATTGTAAAACAAAGTGTACTTGGATATATCTGTGTGACCTGGCCAACCTCGTAGGACCTATCGTGGTAGCTTATGAACCCCATAGCCCATTCTAGGTAGCCCTAGGAAAGTCATATAGTTTTATGAATTATGACATTCGAACAGAATTTAACAATTTTTGAGAGCGACAACAAAACAGGCAATTATACAAATATCATACACAAAGTGTTTAAGAGATGTTTTGCTTTAATCTATAGACTTTCTTTCAAGGACACGTGGTTAGACTGTTCCAAGTTTCAGCAGGCAGCTACAACGAAAATGAACGTTGCACAAGAGGGTGATGCACGATGTGATGAGCGAAGATGTGAGAGACATTTTGAGGGCCTTGAGACAAGCCACTATAGATAGATCCCTTGGGGAAGTTCCCGCTTTATGCCAAAAAAAAAAATCTGATGCATCTCTAATTTTGGAATTGAGCATTAGGTGAAGTATCTTTAGTTCTAGTTGACTATTTGAATTACTACACAAAAAAAATAGATATTGCGAAATCTTCAGGCTGAGTCTAGCCTTTAACAGAATTGATGCAAAGAACCCCAGATAAAGAAAAGAAGCATAAAACAAACACTATATATTTTGTACGTGATCGAATCTGTAATTGGCGACACACACAACACACACCCAAAACACACACACACACACTCACACCACACCACACCCCCCCCCACACACACACACCACACACACACACAAACACAACACACACACACACACACACACAACACACACACATAGGATCAGCTCTGTAGGTTAATTTAAACTGTCACAAAAATAGTAAAATTTGACAAAAAACACTTGAAATAGATGAGACAAAATAGCATAATGGAACAATGCGTCGCTTTGTCATCACGATATATAATGCACAGCGGTTTTTTGCAATATACCGATTCAGTGCAGCAAATATCAAGAAAAAAGTTATTGACGAAGAGAGAAAAATCGTGTTAATACAGTGATCATCTCAGAGATAAACGCAGATTGCTGTTTCATAATCAATAAATGTAGTAGATTTAAATCGGCATGTTGGATCTAAAGTGCATATGTAGGAAAATTTACATGAACAGTTTTTCAATTTTAAAATTTAACATTTTAAATCAAACCATGAAGACAGCGAACACTTGTTCTCAAATATACCATTTATCTGAAATACACTGATATAATTACACGTGCCGCATGATTGCACAATATGCAATCTCAAACGAACGCCAACTCTTCCCCCTCCTTACGTGCCAATGTGATGATCTGTCACTACTAATGTGGTAGACCACTTATTTATTTCCCCATTGTAATAGGGAATAATCAACCCAAACACATTAGTTGTATGTATAGATCTGAAAAATCTATGAGTTCACAACTTTTAACATCGGGAAAGAGTTAACATGAGATTAAAACTTAATTTAAAAAAAAAAGTAGGTTAGGAAAACACGTCGTTAGACATAAGCAATTGGAAAAACACCCCAAAAAAAAGTAATCCCCACCCCGAAATGTGTCAATATTCAAACGATACATCGGATTTTACGGTATGGGATATAATTAAAAGTGGTTATTACGCGTATTTGGACCACGTCATTTGTTGGCGATGACTGAGTATTGTTGAAGTTATGCCCCCTTGACCGAACCCACCCGAGGCATTAAAAGTTGAGTAAACCCTATAGACACGGCAGAGAAGTCGAACTTAGTCATGCAGAGAAGAAGAAGATGCATGACTTCCATTGGAAACAGAATGATTGTATCGTTGACAGACACGATTTCAGGCGGGGGGAGTAGGGACGGTACTTTTTTTATGTTTACAAGTGCATTAATCTCACAAGACTCAACGTAGTTAGAATTCTGAAACGAAACGCTGATAATTGCTTGTTTCAACGCATTCTGTGTGGTGCAGAAATTGTAATCTTCGACAGTTTTCAACAGGTGGAACAATACGTGCACGTGACCGTTGGAAGCGAACGATGTCCCTTATGATTTCAAAACCTCTAGAATAAGTAGGGGTATCTATAACTTCAGAGACCACGCATTACAAAAACAAGGATGTTATCCCTTTCAAATATGTGAACACACAAAACATATCCAAAAATAAAATGCTACCAACTTAGATATAGAATATAAAGGACAGCCAGCACTGATGAAACCGAAACTTCTGCGTGTCAAGATTGATATCCTCAGTGCAAATCAAAAAAGCAAGGCAGTGGCATCTTGTGCCCGCCTAGACCTTTCGGCTTTGATTATTGTTTTGTTTCCATGTTTTTGATAGGTTACGTATTACGTAATATACTTTAAAATTCAATCTAATGTTACAGTGGATTCTTTCGTGTGCGCATCGGGGATGCTATTCAAATAAACGCATCATCCCCCTGTTGGTGTCCTCAAGTTTGCCGTAGTGGGCCTCTATTAATTAATGCATACATACGTATTGCACCCATTCATCTGGAGCATGAATTGCTTACCCATTTATGCAGATGATGTGCAGCTCTATTTAACATTTGATCCTAAGATGATGGTTAATGCTAAAATGTTGTTGACAGGCTATATCTTTGATGAAATCAGTCATTGGATGCGCTGTAACAAACTCAGACTGAAAATGAAAAGATAAAATTTTCTGATCGCATGTTCATCCTACCACACTTCAGGTCACCTCAAAGACATTACCATCAGGGTCGGAGCAGTGGATGTTCTTCAGTCGTCGGCAATCAGAAGCCTTGTTGTTGATGTTAGATTATCATACAATGTCCATGACTGACCAGTGACGGTCGTCATTAAGTTTGATAACATCCACCTCCAAATATTACCGGATCCGCCGCTTTACCACGTTCAAGAGTTGTCATCATCTCGTTCGCTGACTGATTTCATCTCGCATTGACTATGCCAACTCAATATTTTAATGGGATTCGTCAGAGATCGAGAAAAATAGAGCAGTCAGGATGGTGTTCAAATCTGATTGGACATCAGTCACACCACTCCTTAAAGAGTGCCATAGGCTACCGATCAGTGATCGTGTTGTCTTTAAGCTTATGCTTCTTACCTACAAGGGTATTTCCGAGAAATATATGGTGATTTCCTATATATAAATCCTGGTAATGGAATGATCAACCAACTTGACAGATCAAAACTACTATCCCAGATTTCACTTGTAATGGCTTATGTACTAGAAGCAAGCCACCATGTCATAGTTAGATTATTACAGCATCATAATGCATAAACAGCAGTGTTCAATTGGAACCCACAATCATGATCATTGGAAATTATCTACGTTGTAATCTTGCTTATACCATACCTGGAAAATCCCAAAGTCCCCAGCTATCTATAGTAGCATTTTCCAAAAATGTCACGTAATTCTAACACTAGGGCAATTGCACTTTTTACTTGCATGATGAAATAAAGTAAGGTATCTTTCTCAAATTAATACGATTTATCAACGAAATTAAGATAAACCATTAACAACTATCTATCGAGGAGCTACTAGAGCTCTGGTGAAGAAGTTCATATTGCGTTGTAGACAAGATAATACGACGCTGTACAAAGTATTGAATATGAATACTACGAGCGTACATATAGGTTGGTATTCTGAAAAGGAGACTAACGTTTAGACCGTGTGTAAACAAGAGTTTAGTTCCTACAAGATGTGGACTTTTTTCTTACAACATACTCTAAAAGTGTGCTGTCACGGGTTAGAAAATTCCTCATGGATGGCTGTTCCAGCCATCCATGAGGAATTTTCTCGCCTGTTACATTTAACTTTCACAGTAGTTGAAAGGAAAAAAGGTCCCCTCTTGTAGGACTAACCCTGGTTAAACCCAGGTCTAAAGTTAGTCTCCCTTTCAGAATACCAGCCATAGTTTTTGCGTAAGACAAGTTTCATAAGAATTAAAGAGACACAGGTTCATTTTCAACCAAATAAAAGAATTCCTCTAAGTTGCTCTAAAATTATCTATAAGATCTAGGAAGAACAAACACACGTTGTACACATGTTCTATCATAGTGCACATAAGTCATGTTATGATGCCAAAAACGTCCCATGATTTAGTCATTTATAAGAAATACCTTATACATTTCTATCACTAAATGCGTTAAAATTCATTTATTACATGAATATTTTGGACTCATACTTATTGATTCTATAAACCCATTTAGGATCAGTCCAAAATCGTGCATTAGGGGAATCAACTCTAATGTGTATTTTTCTGGTTGCTAAACGCTGTGAACCTATAGGTTTTCAGGTCAGTTCCAGTTTCATTTTATTTCCATAATATCGTCGCTGGGCGGGAGAAACCTCCTATGTAACTCCAGAGGTCAAATGCAAAACCACATATGTAAAAAGTGGGCCCCAGTGTTAAAACTTCATATATGCCTTTGTTTGTCACAAATGGTTCTAGTTGATTTTCCAAGTCAAATATGATAGTGAAAACTCAGTGGCCAATTAATTTCATTTCAGAATCTGGGTAAATAATTATCTAAATATATTTAGAAAGGAAAACCTTTCTAGTGCAAGGCATTAAGTAAATATTCAGTTTTTGGTGTCTTCCTGAAAATGTTTCTATGAGGTTTGGTGCATGTTAAACCTCTGTTTAATACATGTGAGGTTTTGCTTCTTAAAGGTCAAATGCACATGTGGGCATTTCCATGGTAACACGCGTTACACTTAGGGTATCCACCTTTATTTTCCATCCTCTGGTTGTGATGAGTAATTATGAAGTTTGTGTTTATCTTTTATCTTTTAATCCTACTACCTTAAAGCTTGATCCCCATGTTCATACAAGGCGAAAGATCAACTCATGTGAATGAGGTAGTGCTGCGAACTTCGGTAACACGCGTTTCGCTCGGTGGACAAGCAAAAAATATCCTTAACTTTATTTCAACTTTGTCCTCAAACTAACAAGTGTGCACATACTGTAATCAAGTACTGTGCTAAGGTTTATTATTATACAAGAACCTTAACAATAATGCAAGTTACAGTTTTTAGTAAACGGTAAAAGAGTCGGTAACACACGTTGCAATTTGTCCGGCAAAAAAAAGACCAACGTAATAGTATGTTAGTAAAACATTAAAGATAATTTACTTTCAGTTTGAAAGTACCAACATGTTAAATGTCCACCAATCCAAATTTCAGATCATTTCAGTAGATCAAAACAGTAGATAGACCCAAATTTCTTTGTTATGTTTTAAATACATGCGGCACTTATAAGTCATGGAATTGTAGTGCTCGCGATTGTTTACTACTGGTTCCCCAGTTTTCTAATTATTTGCTCCCTAAAATAAAATGCTTGTATTTTGGGCTTGGCCACTTCCAATTCTTCCCAGCACTATACATAAGTCTGAAATAAGAAAGTCATCTTCTTCCCCTTCTTCCAATATTTCACCAGGGAGATATTCCCCATCATATTTCACAAGGAACCAATTTCCCACATGTATCTCAATGTCGTTATTTTAAACTATTGTTAGATTTTTTTAAAGTTGTTACTGTCACTTTACTTGTGAACATGCAAATCAGTTGAGCTACGGCGCCACCCATCACAACTTTCCATATCTCTGTTAACGGTAGGCAGAAGATTTATCAAATTGCTCTTATAATGAACCCTGAGGTATTCTGGGTATAAAAACATGAGGCTGCCCTCAATAGAATTAAAAGAATGCAGTATAATACTACCCTTGTTTTACATTGCAATATTTAAGCTGATTACAGTCTACAACTGCTTTTGCACGCATTGTTTCAAATGCGGTAACACGCGTTTCATTGGTAACACGCGTTACAAGTAACACACGCTACAGTTTTTGATAGCTCGCTGTGAAGTAGTGGGTAAGAATTTATCATAATGTGCACTGTTTTTACATGAGACCTTACTAGGAGGAGGAAAATTTTAAGTGGCATCAATGGAAACCAGATTAATGAGCAAATATATTCATAATAGTCCGTTTCGGTAACACACGTTACACTCTTCAAAAGAACAGTCAACCATGTACTGACACAATTATACGTAGGGTTATATTAACAATTTACATGTTGTTTCTCAAAGACCAACTGCCATATACTTACTTAATCCATATATGTTTTGGAATAAGATTGATTCTAACTCTTTTTCTACATCCAATTGCTAAAATCATCAAAAGTACATTATTTTCCCCATTTAAATGTACTGTAGGTAAACAGATTTTTTTTCAAAGTAAACACTATCCAAACTGCTTAATATTTTTTACCCTTGTACTTGCATGCATTTGGAATGCATTTAGGATAAAAATTCATTCCTGGAAGCAATTTCATTTTTTTGAGACCTGTCCACCTTTTCATGGAAATGCCCATATGAGGTTTTTCCCGCCCATCGACGATATGTAAAGTGATAAAATAATAACATCAAAGAAAAGAAATATAATGGCGAAGAAGGCTGGAAGGCCAAGTAGGCCCGATAAGAAGCCTTCCCCTTAGATGAAATACTAGAGTTACACAATACACATATACATTTAGATCAATGAAAATTAAGATGCAAATTCAAATAATTAAAAGAAAGAGAGAAAAAGTACTGAAAGCACATTTGAAGCAATTACCAAAATAACAAACAAGACAAAGCATAGTGCAACCAGAGAAATTGCTCATTTTAAAAGATACAAGTTTTTGTTTCAATTGCCCGCGGAAAAGTTTAACAGAATTGCAATTTTGTTATTGTATTTGCCAAAGAGCTCCAAAGAATCGGCCCTATCGCTCGAATAGAGTGGCCAGACAACGATTTTTTATTCTTTATTAAATGGTTGTTAGTATGTCTTGTTTGATAATTATGTATGTCTGAACGTTTAGTAAAATATACATTGAATGACTTAGGAAATTCGTTTATAGAGTATTAACATGAAAAAAAAATCATTCCATTTACACATAAAGGTGGTGATCGGGACTTAACCCTAAAAGAGCCGGGCTTTTTGGGCCCATCTCACCGCCGGGGGCGAATTTCGCCCCTAGTATCTCGGAAACGGATTGATGAAGAACTATCGTATGTGTGGTACTAATGGATAGCTATAACCCTCCCGAGTCCATTGATACCAAAAAAGTACAAACATACCTTGTATGACGTCACAGTGCCGTCAAACATGACGTCATGCAAAAATGCGAAAAATCTAAAAAAATCGCAAAATTTATGGTTTTTCGCCATTTTGTCAAGCAAAACTTGGATTTTTTGGCCATGATGTATTACAAAGTATGCGCACACATGCTCTTACTACAAAGAAATCAAATAAATAAGATAAAACATAGTGTAACTGTATCCTTAGCACAAAAACTGGATTTCTGCTGTTCCGTGTAATTTCAATGGGAATAGCTTTTCTTCGCACGGAGTGCGCGATGACGTAACGCCGCGTCATAACCGTAGGTTCGATTGTGTTCAAAATGGTCTTAAATCGAGCGCAAGGCTTCAAAGAAAAAAGAAAAAAATGTCGAGGCGGGAGGGGGGGGGTGGCGGATTCCGCCCCCGGGCCTTTTAGGGTTAATGCAACTAGGCAAAATATGTGGTTTTGAAAAAAAAAATTGACGGAGCACTCATTTTAAAAGGGGCCGGTGTCTCTTTAACCAAAGTTCATAATGGTTTTATATTATTACCACTTATTATATGAAGCTAACTGGTGTATTTCTTGTATCTGTCGTCTTCAAAAACCTTCTCTGAATGGACTGAATAGAATTCCCGCCGAAGTCTGACGAAACGTCGGGTTGATTACAGCTAAAGCAATGACATTGAGCCAAGAAGTAGAGAGATATGACCAAATACTAGCAAATTGGAATTGATAAGAGGGTACAGGGCTGCCAGTGAGACCATATAGTAAAAGTACACAAAAAGGAACTATCGTCCAAATGCGAGTTACGGAAAACACAAGCAAAACACGTAAAGCTTTAACATTTCTTTTCCTCTCAATATTAAAGTTCCTCATTCGATTTGAGCGAATGGTCGACCGGGCTATGAAATAAAGCCGAAGATAGATGATAGTAGCGACAAGAACGCCCAATGCAAGCAGAGATACGTAGGGTAAAGCTATATAATTGGAATTGTGATCATCACCTCTATTTCGCGGAGTACACATATATAAATTAGCTCTGTACTTGAAGGGAGCACTCATGAAAACGAAAATTGCAAATGCACAAGAAAGAAGAAGACCGAAGGAACACAGCAGAATCATGCGCTTTCTCGTCACAATGATGTGATAATGCAAAGGTTTGGTAATGGCAACATACAAATCCAGTACACCAAGCAACAGCAAGAAGGCATTTCCATACAGAAAGACAGCATTTATATGGTTACCTATGCAAAGTATTGCCTCATAAGGACAGGTGCCGAGTATGGCTGGTGCGATGCTCATGCTTACGACGATACCTGTTCCCAAATCTAAAACTGATGTTGTTATCAGCACCAAGCGATTATTTGGCGGTGGTCCTTTCATTCGCGGCAACACAACTAAACATAGTGCATTTCCAGACACTTCCAAAAAGGCGGTAGTTGTTATGAAGATTGCGCGTAACCAGTACCACGATACACCAAAAACAAACTTGACAGCGGTGTCTTCAGTAACTGTAGTATTATCCATGATATCAGTAAACAGAAATGTTCATCAAAGCACTCAACATGATAATTTAGTTTCTTTTTATCTTGAAGGTTTGCCTTAGTAATGTTACGTTGATTGTATTATCTTTGAGAAGAGTAATGTTGGAAGCTTGCAATTGTTTCTTTACAAATCGAATGTCAATTTACGCACGTAGACGTTTTTGCTGAAATTTACAGTGTGCAAGATAATACAATTACAGGTGTGGTGAATTGTATAGAAATAAATGTGCTCCAACTAAAAGCATGTTATTTCTCGTCATGACCTGCATTTTATGTGTCAAAAATTTAGCTTGCCATCTTAGAATTGCCATATTTATAAAAGGGAATTAACAAAAATCATATAATAGGTACGTTATTAATACGAAGTTTATGTTCCAGAAGGATGGCTTAAAATATCAAACTTCATCGCTACTGGTTCCGATGATGGATGAAGAGCGCCGCTCATTAACGGCATGGTGACGTCGTAATTTTGTGAAAAAGAACAGCTTGGGAAGTTTTTGGGAATTCGGCAATGCGTTCATGACGTTCTAGAGACTTTTCGGACCTCAGGTGGTCTGAAATATATGTGCAATGATAATGGGCAAATTTAGCATGGTCTCAGCTATCGAAAGCTGTGACAGAATTCAAATCAGACTTTCAGTTTTGTGAGTGGTGGTGTTGTTTTTTGTGTTAGCAACGTTGCGCTATGAGTCAATCCTAGAAATTGAGGGTTCAAAAAGGACTCATAAATAATCGTAGATTATGCGCGATATAATTTGACTAGTGAGATGTACTATTTGTGTCGGTATCACTTTCGTCAATCCTGAACACACTGTGTTATCTTTTACGTTTACTACGTTGCCATTTCAAATATGCATGGCTATTTTGCGGTAGTGGAACCAAGTTTAAATTGGGAAATGCAATAGGAGTATTGAACGTTTATATGCGCAAAACTGTATTTTTGACTCTGCAGGGTCACTTGCGGCGCGGTCAAACATGGAATGCATGACATGCATACGTGCACCTACAATGTACACGTACAGAAAGATTTACTGCATTAGATTGCATGAAAACTGCAACGCGATTCATTTAAACTTAGGTCGTTCAGCCGTGGCTGGATCGAGCGCTTTAAATACCCGCAAGCCTTCTGTGTATATGCATAAATAGGAATGTACTACGCAGGGGCGAAGTGCCGTCGGTGACTAGCGTCGGTAACTAGAGTCAATTTACCCATGAATGAAAACCTTGTACAGCTTCTATAGAGTAGGTTTGTTTGTGCTGAGATATATGCTTACGATCATGTGAGCAAATACCTCAATTGATCTAATGGACATGATACACAGAGTAATCGAAGCAAACGAAGTAAAGTAAAAGAAAGCAAAACAAAACAACATCCTCAATGTGCCATGAGGATGTTGAACAAGTTAGGCCATTAAATTTCCTGGGGTCCCATTTAGGTAAAGAAAGCAGTAGTTCGGTTGAAATCAAACCGAATATTTGGTCACACTCTAAACAAATATTTTACTCAGTGCGGAGAGCAAAGCGTGTTGAGTAAAAAGTTGCGTCAAGATTTAATAAGCATGGAGTAAAACACAAATTTCCGTGTAACACTACCGTAACTTTACTCCTCACCCGAGTAAAACTGTGAAATACATGTTGAGTATAGCAGTTTTGAAATTTGACGCAGTGACGGATCAGATTCTGCAAACCAATCGAATTTGCCTACCTTGAATCGAGCCGGGTCTGGTACTGGTACATCGCCGGGCACTTCAAGGTCTGTTGCTTCAGGTTCGGCGTTATTAGACAGACACACAGTCAGGCTTGGGCAATGAGACAACTAGTTACGGGGAATATTGAGTGCGATCATGCCGATGCCAGTGCAAGTTCCACAAAATCGGGTTCAAGCATCTCAAGGTCAGGCTCAGCCCCAGTCCACTCTATCTCAACAGCAATACGAGCAGTTACAGCAGGATTTACCGAGCCAAAATCAGCAACAGAGGCATGTGCAGCAGGGTAATGAAATCAAAACTCAAAGCAATCTTCAGGTTTAGTTTGGGCAGCAACAGCAGCAGCAAGCTTAGCCAAGTTCAAGCTGAACAGCATCAGCCAAGAGGAACCCAACAACCCGTTTCAACAATGACTACCGCCGACACATTGTTGCAAGGTACTTATAGTACCTCTGTTTCCCAAATGATATTCCAATTTTGAACAACAAGGATGGTTTGGATTTGAATCAGGTGATAGGTAGGCCTACCACTAGCATGTATATAACAGCAGTGCAATTAATTGAAATATGATTAGGAATAGTGGTTCTGGTGGCCTTGCCGTAAACTTCAATAATTCTAGAATTCAAACTTCTGTTGCTACTCAAAGCAGTCTACCAAATTTAGTAAATGCCAATTCAATACTACCTTGAGTAATTTGCCATCCATGCCAATATGGCAGCATCAATTAGGGATAGTCTTGTGCAACAGCAATTATATTTTGCTTCACTCATGTCTGTGTGCAGTCCTGTGGCGTGAGCTATTCCTCAAAATATTGAGTTAAAGATCGCAAATGGATAATATGTAGATTTTGCTTTGTTGCTTGAAAAATGTGAACCCAGCCAACCTGATCTTGATAATCAGAGCTTAGCTCTCTCTGTCAACATGGGGGGGGGGGGCAAACTGTTTGGGAAAGCAATAAACCTAGACAATTTATTCAATTCATGCATGGATTGATGCATTTTTGGTTTTTAGTTCTGTGTAATTTAGATGCTTACGCAACCCGTGTACAGGAGGTATTGAAATATGCTCATCCCAGCAAAGACAAAACGTTCAGAAAACGTTTTCCCTAGGTTCTGCTTTGGTTTTTTACGTTTTGGTCCCTTTAAAACGTTCAGAGAACGTTCTAAAACGTTTTCGTTCGGCTAAACTTCTTGTAATCTTTTTGAGACGTTCATTGAACGTTTTATGGACGTGATAAAAAAATCGATTGACGTCATTTTGCAACGTTCCTAAAACGTTTTTTCTGAAACGTTTTAGGAACGTATTTTTGTGACGTTTATAATACGTTATAATTTGGTTATATTTGGTTATTATAAGACTATAATTATAGGAACGGTTTCTGGACGTTAACTATGGTTAATTTTCTTGCAGGTCAGTATGTTTTCTAAAGACATTCAGAGAACGTTTTTGGACGTTGTAAAGCAAACCAACATATTTACGTTATTTTACAACGTTCCTAAAGCGTTTCAGGAAAAAACCCTTTAAGCAACGTATTTCTGTGACGTTTATAATACATATTATCAGATCGGTAGCTTCTAGACGCTATACCTCCCTTCGGTGATTAAAGATTCTGATATAGCTTTGGCAAAGCTTGCCAAGGAAGGAAAGTTGATGCGTATCGCAGACCCATTTGCTCATAAATCGTTTTCAAACTTAACCCACGTCTACCGAAGGGTGGGGGTGGTCACCACTCCCTTCAGGTTTTCCCTCGGCTATTCCTTTACTGCATGAACACTCGTCGTTGATCGGTGATAAACCGACAGATGTTTGTTCATACCGATGTGAAAGTAAATATAGTCCGCCGGGAGCCATAGTCTGGGCTCCATAGCCGACAACGGTATAACACGTGAAATTAATGTTCTTGCTGTGATCTGCACATGCTTTACACTAGGTCCGGACGCGCGATGCATTAGGCTACAGATCTTCATCACACTTTGCTTGCAATACGCCTTCAATTGAGAATTGTTGTGAATGTGCATGATATTCAACAAAAGGAGAGTAGCCTACTGCCAATTTAAAAACTTATTTACAAACTTTTTGGTTAAGGTGACATGAGTATTTTAATAAGAAATGGCGAAGTGTTTTTTTTTTTGCTTTATATTGTTGTGCTGCGTGTAAAAAGGCTTATCTTGTCTCTCTTGTTATTAATGAAAGGACTGTTTTTAAACTGCGGCTGAGTACATGTATATGTGCAACGTACTAAGCAATAATAAATATTATAATTATGAGCATTGCCTGTCATGACGTCAGGAGTTCGGTCACACTTCGAGTCAAGTCGTATTGATGTATGACATTGCCAAGATGAATATTTCAAGATCAATGCGCAGCTTCCGGTTACTTCAGAAACCCAGACTGGTGATACGTATTTTCTTACCCGTAATATTTCATGTCGAACCATTATTAATCCTCAAAAACATGAAAATTAATGGGGATGCTGGTTACAACTTTGGGGATTACTCGAGAGAATCGCAAATTGACGCTCTTCCGAAGGCAAGTACACGACTGCAGCATTGCATTTAGAATACATTGTTTACCGCGGCATAGCTGTGTCTGAGTCCGACTGCATGTGCAAAATGGTAATGAACGGTGTCACAAACACGGTCAACAGTGCGCCGCCAACGACACGGGACTGCATACACAGTTAAAATTAGTTGGTCAATTGACAATGATAGTCATTTTAATGGTATAAGACGCCTAACCTTTAGTCAGTCAATCCATTAAGAGTAAATTAGTCCAGCCACTGAGGAAAATTATTATATAACTCTCGCGCGATTTTAGCCATGCAATAGTTTTTGCCATTGCACTGTATTTTTGTACTGTGGTAAGAATCTATGTGAAATCGTTATATAAAAACAAATAATGACTGTTTAAATTCGTGCAATAGTAAAAATATATCACTTGGACAAATTTTGGATGTTCCATTTCACTCGCCTACGGCTCGTGAAATAGAAAACCCAAAATTTGTCCTCATGATATATTTTTTACTATTGCACTCATAGGCAGTCAATATTTGTATACTAATAAACATGACTATCAAAAATGGTATAAGAAGAATAATGTTCCAAAGAATTATTCTTTCTCAAAATACAATTAGTCTAAAATGAAAATTAGTTAGTCCTACCAAAAAATAATTAGTCATCTTAATTAGTCTCTTAAATGCAAATCCTTCATTTCATACGCAAAATGAATCATTCTGAAAGTAAACATTAAAATTTTGAACCAGCAGCATGCTGTGTATTATTTTCTCAAATATAACAACACAATTTCACAACAGATAAACATTATCACTGTAATGAACTCATGCCCCTGAATTGGGTAAATGTTATTACACACATATGCAAGTCATGGATGTTTATAATAACGATGGTACTACAATCTACAATATGAGCTCCACATGTTTTTGTTGCTCATGGACATATGAGAATAGTGCACCATCAGGAATAAGCCTCTGACCAAGTCGGCAGCATTTGTGATTGGTAAATCTTGTGTAAATAATTCTAAGACACACAAAGCTACGTACCATGCACAAACGCAAAATCAGTGCTATATGTGTGCAATCAATTGGTGATAAAAGTTTTATTTGTAACGGTTCTATATATAAACCTCTGTATAATTTAGACAAAAGCGGAAAATTCTTACCTATCCCGTGCCATGACTCAGACGATAATTTTTTAGAATGAAAATCAGGGGCACAGAAAACCCGTCCACAGCGCGATTCGTCAATCAAGAATTTGGACATTACATTAGTCTTTCCTCAATGAATTAGCTATTCAATTTGTCATTCTTTATAGAATAACATGTTCTTATGTTACATCAAAGAAAATGCATTTACCCGCAGCAGAAGAATATGGTCGCTTTGGCTCGCCATAGCTTTCCTTGCGCTTCATTCCTCTTTTCAAATGCTCACTCACCCGGCGCTTTTGTTCTTTGTTATGCATAGCGTTTTTGGTAACCAATCTTCGCATCTTTAGCAACCAATCGGGTGTCATAAGTGCTTTTTTGGCGAATGTGTTACCAATTTTACTCAAATTATACTCAATTTCATGATTTTGAAAGCCATAATGAGGCCATGATTTAATTTTATGTTAATGCATGATATTATTCAAATCTAATGTTGCTAAATATTAATTATGCAGCTGCTGTTATCTAATGATTTTCAATTTTCCAGTGTGGTTACTTATTTCAAATTATATAATGCCTATGTTTATTTGCCCTTCATACATGTTCATGTAGATTTTGTCATATTAATTCTATTGTATGACAGGCAGGAATGTTAAAGGGGCGTGTTCCGATCGTCTTTGGGACCCCCTGATTTACCCGGAAGTAGTATCGATTTTGATATCAGATGAAAGGCCGTATTTTTCTCATTGTCGTCCTGAAATTTGAGCCCTCGAATCCATTTCATTCCCAAGATATAAACAAAAAACCGCCGTTTTAGTGGTTAACCACTTTTATTAGCACAGTATTGAATAGGGCTTTGCAACATGCATTATTGCGTCTACCATCAAAACCGCAAGTTTGTTTCCCATGGGGTTTACTTTGATGGGGTTATGTGCAAGTGCCAGGCTCTCATATCAAGTAGAGAACACAATACACATGAATCGGAACAACCACCTTTAAGAACATGTGGCAATTTGTATGTGTGTGTTGACTTGCAGATAGAGTATTTGTAAGGTTGGTTAGAGATAATTCATTTCCGACAAAAGAACAAGCTTATGTAATTCTATTATGTTGTGTTGATTTGCAGATAGATCATTTGCAGAAATGACCGGAGAAATTTATTTTCTGGTTTCTGTATTTTTGGGTTTTGGCCTTCCCGATAATTTATTAGGTACAGGTACCTGTGGAGGAAAACTTTTTCTCTGCCAATTTCAAAACTTCGGAAATACCCAGTGATTTAGAAATTTGCCAGTTCTCTCCTAACCTGTCATAACCTTTGGACCAATTGGTAGTAATGCAAATAAACGTGCTACGCTTGACAGTGAGGCACTAAATGGCACGATTTTGTCTATTCTCATATTCTTCTGTCCAAGGGTAAGCTTGATTGGTTTTTTTAATATTTGTCTATCTTCTTGAAATTAGTCTTCCAGATTTAAAGATTAGTCATTAATTTAAAGACTAATTTCCTGATAAAAAATGACTAATATTTTAATAAGTTGACCAACTAATTTTAACTGTGTAGAAAATATTGTCTCATTTGTGTCAACTTCAATACCCTATAGCAAAAGCATCCTCGTCGCGGCCCTTATTTTCCTATGAACTGCCAGTTATGCTTACTAATTTTGCTTTTTAAATCGTTAAAAATTTGCATTGTTATATTGTTTATTTGATCAGCTGTCTATGCCATTATACTTGGGCCTTTTTAAGGCCAATGTAAAAGGATATATGGTCCGCCCGGAGGCATATTCCGGGCTCCATGGACGACAACGGAATAAAGGGTGAAACAAATGTTACGTGAAGGATCAACTGAATCGAGTGCCCTATTCTTCACCGTAGTAGGTGGACTGTGAGTCCAGATGACCATATATCCTGCCACCCGGTGTAGATAGTAACAGTGGAGTAACAGAACCTTTGCAAATGGGTCGGGGGGGGGGGGGGGGGGGGGGGGGGGAGGGCTGAAGGGGTGCCGAGGATTTATTTGAGGGGGCGAATTTGGGTCCTTCTCCAACGGACAACGTACAAAAAATCAAAGTCAGTTCATTGGGGGGGGGGATGAAGGGGCAAGGATCCCCCCCGCTGGTTACGCCACTGAGAAGTAATTATAGCCTGCCGTACTCATAGTCGGGCTACAACGGTAAGGAACAGGGCACTCGATTCAGTTGACTCTTCACGCAACATTTCACGCTTTATTCCGTTGTCGTCTATGGAGCCGGATTGTGGCTCCCGCACTATAATTACTTTCACACCGGCATTTAGATGTGTTCGCTGATCTCGACCTGCTGAACACACCTCTGATCCTATTATCAGAACTAATTTTAGCTGTAATCTGTATTTTCCTTTTACCAGCACTCTTGTTTAATAGACAGGTATATCCCAGGTCATAACTAATCTACTTTCCTGCCACATATTCCACTAGTATTTTTATGTTGCATAAACTATATTCTTCAAAATAAGCTTTTGGGCCACCCTGATTTTTGACTTATGGCGGCCAAAATACCAATTCTTACTAAAAATCGGCTAAAACGCATTTTCAATTGTGAAGTTCACACAAAACTCTCAATTTCCCACTTTAGCCTACAAACGCATATACTTTTTAGGTCTTTGCTAAAAAGAATTCAAGATGGCTGACATTTAGGTTAATTACAGTAATGTATCACTTTAACTGTATATGTCACCATATTCAGACAAAACAATGGAACTGAAAAACTCAGCTTAACTGTGTAAACACCATTGGAATGGGAGATAAATGGATCAGCCGCGAAAATCTTTCATATCTACCTCATTTCTTCACCAAATTCCTTCATTTTTTTCAGCATAGAAAGTCGAAAATATGCAAATCATGCAAGCTTCAACTGCGTCACAGTTGGGTAAACAGGCCAGGGTTCAAATTTTGTGTTTTATCATGCACAATGTTTTTTTGGATTCACTCTGTATAACCACTAAGGTGAAGGATCAGTCAAACATCGTGTATACAAAGGGAATCAACTTTAACATGTTTAATGTGTATCTCTTGTTGCTCAATACTGTGAACCCATAGGTTTTCTGAATAAAACCACTCTGGAGTGTTTTTTAACAAAATCATTCCATATACACATAAATGTGATTTCAAGTTAGAGTTAACACATGTAAAAGGGCATTGCAACCATGCAAAAATATGGGTTTTGAAAAATAAGAGGAGTGCGCACTCATTTTAAAAATATGCAAGTGTCTCTTTACCTAAAGTTCACACCGGTTTTATATTACTACCACGTATTATATGAAGCTGAGTTGGTGTATTTGTTGTATTTTTCGACTTCAAAAAGCATTCTCTGAATGAACTGAATAGAATTCCAGCCGAAGTCTGAAGAAACGCCGGGTTAGTTACAGCTAAAGCAACAACGTTGAGCCAAGAAGAAGAGAAATATGACCAAACACTGACAAATTGGAATTGATAAGAGGGTATGGGTGTGCCAATGATAGCATATAGTAAAAATACCAAAAAAGGAACTATCGTACAAATGTGAGTTACGGAAAAAACCAGCAAAACACGTAAAGCTTTAAAATTTCTTTTCCTCTCAATATTAAAGTTCCTCATTCGATTTGAGCGGATGGTCGACCGCGCTATGAAATAAAGCCGAATATAGATTATAGTAGCGACAAGAACGTCCAATGCAAGTAGAGATGCGTAGGGTAAAGCTATATTAACGGAATTGGGATCATCTCTTCGTGGTGTGCACAAGTATAAATCAGTTCTGTACTTGAAGGGAACTCTCACGAAAACAAAAATTGCAAATCCACAACAAAGCAGAAGACAAAAGGAACACAGCAGAATCATACGTCTCCTCGTCACAATAATCTGATAATGCAAAGGTTTGGATATGGCAACATACAAATCCAGTACACCAAGCAATAGCAAGAAGGCATTCCCATACAGAAAGACAGCATTTATATGGTGACCTATGCAAAGTATTGCTTCATAAGGACATGTGCCGAGTATGGCTGGTGCGATGCTCATGCTTACGACGACACCTGTTCCCAAATCTAAAACCGATGTTGTCATCAGCACCAAGCGATTATTTGGCGGAGTCCCTTTCATTCGCGGCAACACAACTAAACATAGTGCATTTCCAGACACTTCCAAAAAGGCAGTAGTTGTTATGAAGATTGCGCGGAACCAGTACCATGATACACCCAAAACAAACTTGACAGCGGTGTCTTCAGTAACTGTAGTATTATCCATGATATCAGTAAACAGAAATGTTCTTCAAAGCACTCAAAATGATCATTTAGTTTCTTTTTATCTTGAAGGTTTGTTTTAGCAATGTTACATTGATTGTATTATCTTTGAGAGGAGTAATGTTGGAAGCATGCAATTGTTTCTTTACGAATCAAATGCCAATTTACACACGTAAAGGTTTTTTGCTGAAATTTACAGTGTGCAAGATAATACAATTACAGGTGCGGAGAATTGCATAGACATAAATGTGCTCCAACTAAAAGCATGTTATTTCTCGCCATGACCTTCAATGTATGTGTAAAAAAAAATCAGCTGCCATCGAAGGATTAAAGGAAATTTAAATTAAAAAGTTCCAGAAGGATGGCTTAAAATATCTAATATGAGATATGCTTACTACGATCATTACACAGAGTAATCGAAGCAAACGAAGTAAATTAAAAGAAAGCAAAACAAAACAAACGGTAATTTGTAGAGGAGTTGTTTCAGTCACATCCGGCAATGTAGTATGTGGATGTTGAACAAGTTAGGTCATTAAATTCCCTGGAGTCCTATTTTGGTAAAGAAAGCGGTAGTTCGGTTGAAATCAAACCGAATATTTTGGTCATGTAAGCAAAGGAGATTATTAATATTATCATTGAATGGATTTATAAGAGCATTTCCAAAATTGACAAATGTGCTTTACATTGAAAACACAAACAAATGCCAAAATCCATAAGCGATCAAAATAAAGTTTTATTCCGCACGTCGGGAATTGGTCACGATTTTGGCATCGGAGGAAAGCTACTATTTTTTAATTTTTTAGGTTTTTTCTTTTTTTAAATTTTAGGGCTTAAAGGATGTTTTGTTGGAAATTTGTTAAGCGGGGTTACAAAATCACGTATTTAGCTCTCAAAACATTTTGTTTTTTGTTAAACCGGATTGAAATATCGGCGCGAAAACTTTACAGAGGGTTTTGGGGTGAAGATCATTCAAGAGTTGTAGTCGTAGAGTAGTAGTAAAAACAATATTTACAGGTTACTCAGTTCAGTAGTACATAATGGTCTCCCATGAGACATGAACTAATTAAATAACAATAAATAGAATGACAGGTAACATTATATGAGAGATACCATAAAATGCAACTCTGCAAGTGAAAAAAAAACCACCATATAATATATATATATAATATATATATATATATAGATATAATATATATATATAATATTATATATATTTTCAAAATAATGGAAATGATCAGAACTAATATGGTTATGAATTTTGACAAGTCATTTAAAGGAAGAGTTCTGCAGATGTCAGAAGGTAGAGCATTCCACGCGAAGCACCTCTATAATGGAAAGTATGTTTGCCAGGCCTAATATTCCACAAAGGAAAACATAAGAGTATTAATGATGGACTGCGAGTACTCTAAGGAAAAAGAGGTGTGAAAGTAAAGTGAGAAGAGAGAAAAGAAGGAGGCATGATATTTCAGGCACGTGAAAAAACAAATATGAGGAGGGTCTGTAACCTTTCCATTTAAAACTCATTCCACCCAAGCTCTTTGAAACATATCACAAATTGGGGTTGTGATATCCGCAGACAAGAGTACACGAGAAAGCTTATTTTAAGAATATGAGGACAACTCTTTGCTTCCAAGTTTTTGCAGTTGACCAACTGGGACGGCAGTAATCAAAATGTGGGAAGACCAAAGCATTAGAAAGTAATTTGAGAGTAGTTGCAGGCAAGCAGATAAAATTTAACTCTGCGACGAACACCAATTCGCTTAGAAAACAGTTCATAGAAGGAGATATATCAATATGATCACACCATGATAACGTTGGATCAAAGATGATTCCAAGGTACTTAAACTTATAACCGCTTTCAATATTTCATTTCCATAGGTAAGAGAAGTTCGAAATTTGCGCAAGCGTGATTCGGTGCCAAAAAATATGAAAATTGGTTTTGTAATATTGAGGTACGTTTGTTTGCCTCAAACCACTGGGAATTGTTCAACAGCTTATTGTTCATATGAGAGATTGAAGAGAAATTGGAGTCTGATGACCTAAAAAGTAGAGTGGTGTCATCAGCATACAGACACATGAAATATTTTTGAAAATCCCGATATAAAGTAGAATTGTATTACAATAACCGCTTGAATCTAACACTTCAAATGAGGATTCAAACCAATCTAGAGCTTTACCAGGACACCCGATTCGTGAAGTTTATGAAGGAGAAGGTGGACTTACAGTGTCAAAAGCCTTCTTCAGATCTAAGAAAACAAGGTACCAGTTACTTACTTGATTCATATTATTTAAAATATTCATCGAGACATCAAGAAGGGTGGTGGCGGTAGAAATGATCTTCCTAAAACCAGGACTGGCAATTGAATTCAATATTCATTCTCAGAAAGAAAAGAATACAAACTGTCATGAAATAAACGTTCAATTATCTTTGAGAGAATTGGTAGAACAGATATTGGTCTATAGGGATTTACATAAGATTTATCACCATATCTTATAGATAGGAGTAACTTTAGCTTGCTTCCAATCATTTGGAAAAACTGAAGTATTGAATAGTTAGGTTGCAAATAAAGGCAAGAGATTCACAAATAAGGAGCAGCCAGTTGAAAAGTTTAACATGAAATTACAAATAAAGAAAAAACCCCCAATTTAAAAAATTACAAATTTCATCAAAAACAAATTCTAGAGTAACATAATCAAAAAGTAAAATGACAGTAGTTTTATTATAATGGATTAGTAGCCAGACCTTTACCGTTTTCAAATTTTCAGCAAGGGTTTAACAACTGAGGTAAAAAACTAAATGAAATGTATAAGCAAGGTTTTTGTTATTAGTTGTAGTCCCACGTCAGATTGGACTGAATAAATAGTAGATTTCCGGTCAGGTATCAACTTCTTAATAGTAGACCATATCTTGTTAGAAGTATTACATTTCCATTTATAGCATTACTACAATAAGTCTTCTTCAAATGTTTATCATGTTATTTACCGTATTCTGAACAACTTAGCTAGATTTCCAATCAGAGGGGTCGTTACTTTTATGAGCCCTTTTAAATACGTAATCCCTCTCCTTTTATTAATATAATCTGAATTAATCCACTCAGGAAGTGGTGAACCTTAACACAAGCTCTTATTCATAGGTTGCATGTTGTCACTTGCTAATTAAAATATTATTCCAGTACCACCAAGAGCATCATTAACATCGGCCTGAGTAAAAACGGAATCCCAATTTGTATTCCTGATAGAATCAACAAAAATCATTTTCATTAATAATTATTCAGTACAAGAAACTTAAATGAGTGTGTGCGGCTGAGCCAAAGACTATGAAACACCTGAAGATGAGTAAACGATCAGGATGAGATACAAAGGCAAGGTCCAAAAATAGATGTGGATTTCTCTTTCTTCTTGTGAACTCATGATAGTGCGGGAAATACTATGTCTGACAACATTATTGATCTTTTTGGAATAACAAGCCATTTATGTCAAGATTGAAGTCACCAAGGATGACAGTAAGAAGCATATAGTGGTGCATTCCTGGAATAAAGAATCTATTCTATTAGTATTCAGCTTGCATCAGGGGGCTATAAACAGCTAACACAGGAATAGGCTTGTTTGAGGCAAGTTGACTTCCACCCCCCACCCACATAGCTTCAACAATGTCATCATCAAAGTTAGCAACTTGTTTGTAAGCAATACCATTCTTCATAACATATAATACCACATGTTCAATACCTGATTTCCTGTCAAGCCTACATAAATTATAACTCATCTTGGACGGACATCATTAATCAGCAAAATATCATTCAACCAGGTTTCAGTAATACAAACTACATACTACATCAGTAATATGAAGAAAAAGTTTACATGGTCCAATTTATTGGGCGAAGACTTGTATGTAATATTTGCGAAATCTAAAACCTTTTTCCAAAAAAAAACAGTTGTGGTCAATACAAGCATCACAAGAGGTATTCATCTAAACAACCGCTGTTAAAACATTGGTTACACCACCATACTATTTACAAACATTAGAAAACATCATGTACAAGATAGATGTAACATGCACAAATCACAGTTAGTACAAGTTTCAGATTTTTGTTTTGGTCTGATACGTTTTAAACATTGACACAAAAAGGCAAAGATTTAGTTTGTTTGATCATTGACAGAAGTGAAGCACAAGTATTGGCCAGCTGGTTTTTACATGCATTAATATTGCACACAAAATCTCACTGCTATCAGAATTTGTTTTATGGTACAAACATCCTTACCAAAAAGTATAAGTTGTGTTACATACATACACATAGTTACTTACAGTCTCAAGATTATTATCAAATATTTGTGGCCTAATATAAGTCTCTGATCTGAGTATGGGCTCATTTACCCCATCTTCCATAGAGAATTTGAAATACGAAAAATCCTGGTCATAGGCTATGATTCGCATATTTTATAAATTTATTTTTTTTTGGCAAGATATAAACGTGTCCAGTTCTCTCAATGCAGACCATCACGAGGCTAATAAAGTATGTTCAACCGAAATGAATGGTTTAGTATTGTCGCTAAATGATAGTTCCCATGAAGTGCATAGTTCCTTTAAGCGTGCATTAAATTCTGTAGCCGAAAATGCAAATTCCTGGTTTGGTCTTTGAGTGGTCAGGATGAGGCGCAATTTGTATTCCATGGCTAGTGCTCAAATAGTGGTTACAAGTGTTCAATTTTCAATACACTAATAGTTATGATGTTGAAATGTTATTGTTCACGTGGATTTTTCACATGATGCTTTCTCCTCTTGAATAATGACTGGGGCAATTTTTGTCCATAAGTCTAGATTACTGCCAGGGATGGAGCGATTCACAACCGGAGCGTTTTGACATTTTATGTCTAATCAAACTGTATTTTGGTATAAGTAACCTGATCAACACAGTTTTTTTCTTAGAATTTTGAGTTGAAGGCTACCCTGTCTCTGGACGGTGTGTGTTCAAGCTTGGTACCTGGTTGATGGCTTGAGTGTGGGTTGGGATTCCCTTGGGGGCAGGCAAAGTCTTTATCTGCTTTCCACATGGCTAGTTTTCCATGGGAGGGGTAATGGTGGTTCATGCCACAGGGGATGGTCTCCTCAGTGCAAGTTTCCTCAACCTCGATAATACTGTAGGAAGTCCCAGGTGGAATCAGTGTGCAAACATCAAATGACAGGGTCCGATGTATTGTGGTGGTTGGCTAGAATATTGCTGGCTGAAGCACTATGGCTGTCAGGGTAAGGGGAAAACTCATCTGCTGGGATGTGTCTAACTCTGTTCTTGTGGGGTCACCTCAGAGATTGGTGATGTTGCTACAAGCTTTCTACTGATGAGGTTTTCACTGGTATATCCAGTTGTTATTCTGTGGAACATCCGATAGCTTATGTGTATCGTGTCTGTGTAGCACATGTAACTTCTGGAATCACTTGGAAAGACGAGTAAATTTGTCAGAAGGTCTTGGGTAAGTGAGACACCTCAGATGGCTGCTGAATCATCAAAAGAATGAGGACAAGTTGAGAGCCTCTGGCTGTTCTGTGCATGCAGTTGTTGCCTGAAGTTTATCACCAATGTCGTTGAGTATGTTTTCAGTTCCAATTCGTCGTGATTTTTTCCTTGGATGGAGACTGTGCATGTGTTCACATAACAGTTATTTAGACTCTCTAGTAACCATCAGCAGTGGTAAACAATTCTTTCTGTAGCTAAATCCTTTCTGGGGACCCTTGATAGCTTCAGGGTTCCATACCAGGCTGTTCAGTTCACAAGAGAGATTATTATAAACATCAGGGTTGACAGATACTGTAGTGGAATTTTGCTTTGACAGGTTTTCCCAAATAATATCTCATGAGTATCACTGGATTTGAAGCCTGGGAATGATGAACTTCCAATGCTAGTATCATGGAATAAGTCACTCAAAGCTCCAAGAGAGACG
Source organism: Ophioderma brevispina (assembly GCA_023653785.1). Taxonomy (NCBI): domain Eukaryota; kingdom Metazoa; phylum Echinodermata; class Ophiuroidea; order Amphilepidida; family Ophiodermatidae; genus Ophioderma; species Ophioderma brevispina. The sequence goes on along the minus strand of JAMKCH010021938.1, from coordinate 45,446 downwards.
TTTCCATAAGCTCCATTGTAATGAGTGTTCCAACTAAACGGATGCATGAAAATCAATAATGGCAAAGGCACTGGTCACTCACCTGTAAAACCTACACTAGGTAACAGCAAACAGTCCTTGTAGGCAGTAGAATAATCCACAAATCCACCATTTTTGTTAAAAAAAAAATATACAATTATAATAGCTTGCAAAATTACATCAGTAGATCCTGATGACAGATGAACTCACAATATATAAATTTATAAGCATGTACATTTGATTCTGACCAATTTAAATAAAAACTATCATAAAACCATAAAATACAATGCAGGGTTCTAAAAATTAAACAATTAAATCAGATGGGGTTTTGGGGTTAAGGTGATATTCAAGATGAAAACTTTGTGCACTTAATCGGGTCATCCCCCCCTTTAAAAAGGCATTCTAATCATAAAATGTGACAGCCCAGATTGAGATATAGTGAACTTTCAAAATGGCTAGGTACACATAGGTAGATAGTGTGTATCAGGTTTCAGAAAACTAGTATCTGCATGATAAAACATACAGAATTGCAACAAAATAACTTGTGTCATCAGGGTTATATCAAAATTTATAAATTTTGGGTGCCATGTCCTTCAGTGTTCAAGCTATTAAAGTCTGAATGTGTATTTTTAATATGGTGGATTTGCTACATGCGCACTTTTTAAAATTAATCTCCATTTAATTTGGTAGTATATACTTGAGCAATCGAAGAGACATGTAATACATTACACGTCAAACGTACGGTCACATACTCACTGTCTCCTAACCGCAGGCTCTAGAAATTCAATTTATCCATCTCACATCTTGAAACAGTAGATTTCAACTTAACAGTTTAACAGACTTTTTTCACTTTTTTTTATCTTTCTGATTTTTTTCTTTTCTTTATAATTTTTTCGTATCTTTTTCTCATCAGGCCAAGGAATACGCCCCCTCCTTCCTTACAAAAACATTTGCGTCCTCCCTCTTTCCTGAAAATAATTTCGAGTTACTCTAACTTTTACCATGCCCCCGCCATATAATTAGCGATCGCTCCCCTAATTTTGAATTGAGAACGGATCGGTTCTCATCGGTAATGCCATATTCACAAACTACTTAGTACCTAGCTCTACCTCGTGCTATCGGTTCGTACTTTTATTACCCATATCCACGAGTGGGCCGTTTGCCAACCAATCTAAGGGATTTCGGTAGCCTGGGGTGTAGATTACCCTATGTGACCAGTAAAACAACCTCAACCCTGGTTGTGAGATTCCCCCCTCGTTCAATTTGACATGCTATCGTATGTGCTTTCAAGACTGCATACTTTGTGTACAATGTCGGGAGAAATACGCCAACTTTAATACGGAGAGTGCCACTTGTTGATATTAATATATGACTCCAAGGCCAGCAGTTGCTATCGGGAATTTAAAGTGAGTATACAGAACACTTATGTGGATATAAACAGGTATGGCCGAAAATCTAACATTTTTAATAATGCTGCAAAAAACATGTCAAGTACAGTCATATGCATAAACATTTTGCTCATTATGCTATTCTTTGCCGCACATGCAAACATAGCAACGTATATACGAGTATGTGTACATGAATTTTGATCAGTCAACTAACAAGGGTCGAATTACATATGCTTACACGCATAACCAGTTGCAACTTTGAACTCGAAAAAACAGTCTATTAGTACCGTCCTTACAATTGAGTTTCCCCTCAGGTATTAAAGACTACAAGCCCACTTTGCCTGGAACGAGATCTGTGAGAAAAGTTATTGCAAAAGTCAGACTATATAGTTCACGTCTCAAATCTTAAAAAGGTACAAAAAGTTCTCACGGTTTAAATTTACTTGCAACAGTTAAGGACAGAAATGAAATTCACTTCTATTCACATTACTAGTATCGAGGCATGAGCATAGTTCGGAGTTATGTATAGCGCATGGAGTAATGAGCGTATCGCTAGGGAGTCCAAAGGTGTATGGGAATAGTTACGCGACGTTTATGGGATGTGCTCTTTGATTGTGACGAAAATGACGACAAATTAATACAAGGGAATCGCGGTGGCAATAAATGGGTGTATTTTTAGAATAAAATAAGGGGCTTGATATGAAAAGCGACATAATCGTATTGATACCACAGGAAGTAGTGTAACAATCCAGTCAACTCTTGTTATTCGTACTGAGCCGGGTCTTAACATTCAATCTATCAGCCTCTATCATCAATATACCAGCCACACTACCACCAAGACCCACGAGTAGCCAATTACGAAATAAGGTTTTAAGTCATAAGGGATTCCCAAAAATAATTTCCCAAAAATGGAGGACACTTCGTTGCCATCATTTCACTTAGAAGTGGTGATTTAGTAAATTAAAAAAAAGTTTTGAGAGGAGGACCACATTTGGACTCTGCAAAAAAGTTGTGCTTTCAAAAAGACCTTTCTGTATCAACACACCTCTATTTTCTTCAAAAAATTGTTCAGAAAAACAGCGGCACTTTGCAGTATTCAGAAGTCTAAAGTCAAACAATTTGTCAATTTACAACAACGACTTAATTCCTTTCATTTTATTCATTGCAATCTGAAGTAAAGACAATCGAAGCTTAAAAAATAAACGCAGTCGGCACAAGAAAATAAACAGATAAAATGGAGATGTAAGTTTTTACCGTTTAGGCCAATATTCATCAAGCAAACAAAACAAATGGCATGTTCAAAAAAAAAAATATGCAGAAAAAAATAATTCAATAAATTCAGAAATCCAGAAAAATTACGTCAATAAATTAAAAAAAACAACACCACAAATCAAAACAAATTTTACCAAAAAAATCCAGAAAAAAATCAAAATAAAAAGAGTTATAATGAAACAAAAACTCAAATAAAACACGCTTCCCTATTCTGGTCGTCTTCTGGTTATTCTGCTTTTTCTGCCCTTTCTGCCATTTCTACCAATTCTGCCCATTCTGCCCGTCTGCTTTTACTCGACTCTGCTTTTTAATCATTTCTGCTTGTCTGCTTTTTACACCAAACAGTAACTCGGAGTATTACTCGTGATCCTAGTACCTTCATTTTTTTATCGCATTATTCTCGTTAAAAGGTAATTTGCAAAATTCAAAAAAACGGTATGTTTTGATGTACTTGAGTGAACTGTTCATATCAGCGGTGGGAATCACAGTAACACTAGGAACGGTTCACACGATATACAAGTCTGACTTGTCGGGTAAGCTTGGGAGACGAGATCGCGAAATACATTGTTCATATCTATGTTTTAATTGACATCATTTTAACACTTAATTGAAATCAGTCGCTGGTGTACCGTAGTAGATTCGTTAACTACCGCTACTATACCGCATGGAAAGATATTCGCCAAGATAACATGTACGATTGTTCTCTTTTGTTGAGGTCCAAAGTCTTCAATCAGGCTATGCTCCTGGGCACGGAGGGATCTATTACACTTGAAAATAATAGATAACCGGTCATTATCCAAATACTAACTGTTAATTTGTACATTTAAAACTATTAGCCTAAAGTTCTCTATATTAATATGTATAAAATAAGTACGTCAAGTATTTATTGATATTGTAACGAGCCGAGGGTCTTAAATGGTATAGCGTAAGCTTCGACGACGTACAACAAGGGGTTCGGATATTTGAAATTGACCAACGTCTTCCTAAATAACAAAACCCCAAGTCCACTCCTGAATTAGTTGCAAGGACAAATTCTTTTAGAAGCTTCTATTTTTTTTAATGCAATAAATACTTTAAATTCACGATTCACATTCAAATTTCACAAAGGACAATAACATCTTTTCAGTGTTTAAATTCAGCAGCCTCCACTGAAAACTTGGCAGCTTATTTACCTTAGTTAATCTCTGGAATTTACTTTGAAGAATTCTTAGTTTGTAAACTTTGTAGACCTGAAGCCACCCGGAAGGGTTCTAGCTAATCAACCCGGACATTTGTCGAGACGACAAGCCCAAAACCTAACTAAAGGAAGCAGACTCTTCCACAACAATTCCCCAAGCTGGTTCACCAAACCCCTCAGAATGACTTTCTAGCCCCTGAATTCTCATGTTCTTAATTCTCCATAGATTACTTTTGGCTGCTTATTTCCAAAGTGCTATTCAAATTTTTACAAATATTTTTAAAACTACCTAATTAAAGTTACTTCCTTGATTCTTCCAAATTAAATAGGATCCTTAAAATTACATTATGTAAACATAACTTAATTAAAATTGGAAATCAAAATTGCTAGCAAATAATCTTTCAAAGCAAACAGTAAACCATACTACGAAGTGAAAGTGTGTGACCACAAAAAGAATTCGGACTCCTCATTGGCATCCGCACTCGCTTCTAACTTTCAACACAGGGATTGGATTGATCAACCATTTATCAAACTTTAAGAGATCTTAAATTTGCCACACAACTCCCCAATTAAAAGAGGGGATGAATTCAGCATTCTGCCACCACATCCCTCAACATGCAGTTTATTCCGCTGAGGTCGCCAAATTCATATGGTGTGGCACAACACTAAATTCTTTCCTTAAAGAGCTTCAAACCTCAGGCAAATTATGTTTTTCATCTAACAATTCCTAATTACGAGAAACTTGTAGCTTTCTTCAACTCCCTAGTTCAGCGAGTAACGATTGTCAAAAATGAGCCAAATTTCCTTTTAGAATACAGGATAAAACTGACTTTAAACCCCAAAATACTGGTGTTTCACTTAGTCTACAATTTCATCCTCCACTTTCACACCTCCCAAAATTATGCAAAATTCATTGTTTCCGATCAAAACTGTCTCAAAATCATTTCCCAGCCTGATCTAAACAAAACCTGGAGTCTTTCCTTTAAGATCGACTCGTCTGCACATTTACCTTTCTTCAGCTCCCGTGGACCTGGATGAAAACTAACCCTTTTGTGAGACTAAGTGTTCACCAGTATTGATAAGAAAATTAAGCCATCCACTTCCTATCCACACCAATCCAGCATCCCTAGGTATTATTTCATGCTTTGAGACTAAAAGGAAAAATTATGCTCTTATTCCCCACCTAAAAAGTTAGAAAAACTAACTTCAAAAATGGCTGACATAGCACATGTCAACAAACATTTTCTTTCATAAAATTTCATTTTCCTAAAGAAAATATTCCCCCGAATTATCAAAATCTGGGATTCTCAAACCATCTTTTCCTAATTAAGAATGCTGGAATGGTACAGAAGATTTAAAAGACAAAGTTCCTCACCATTTTTGAACTCCGTATATTTCTTCCACACAAGTGGTCCCATTGGAGGCAGAACAGCAACTGACTCATTCAAGCTCAACAGAGTGTAAAGTTGCACCAAGTGAGGGCAGCATTCAAACTTGCCAGGTGGGGCAGGACCACATTTGTTACAATATTACTTAGTTATTCATGCGAAACAAATAATAGGTGTCACCCCTGGTTATTCAAACACAAATGCATTTGCAGCTTTTACAGTATCTATTGAAGTAGTCATCGCGTTACTCTTTTTGTGTATAAGTTTAGTAATCTTGTGACTGGGTTTGTATTCTCTTTTTGATAGCCTTAATACCTGAGAAGCTCCCACGGAAAATGGGTATGGACAACCAACTCAGCATTGACGAAGAAGGGCAGAACACGTGGAAGAAGGGCAATGGCGTATACTGCAGTCCTGCACAGGTATTCTTTGCATTTTTGATATCAGTGGGTATTGTCGTTGCTGTAGGACTCCTTTGTTTCTATTTTACTGATAGAACATGTAGCGACAGTGATCCCATTTTTGGGACTGAACCAAACAAACCCGAAACAGAACCAAACAATCCAGTGATTGAACCAAACAACCCAGACACAGACCCACCAGAGCCAGAACCTACCGATAAAAGGGAACACCGACACCAAGACCAGAAGCATGGAATGGAAGACTTCCCTACAGCGTGTGGCCTTTAAGATATGACCTCACACTCACACCGTACCTTTACCCTGACGATGTTGCTCCTGATGGACCAGGAGACAGAAGATTTACCTTTGACGGTGAGGTGAACATTCGCGTTACATGTAAAGAAGTTACTGATATGATAACCATGCATATTAACAATATTACCATCTACACATTCGAGGTGTATAGTATGACTGATATGTCGGAAAATTTGTTATCACAGTGGTCGATAGATGAGGAATATCAGTTTTTAAATATTCAACTCACCACCGAAATGACAGTTGACGAGGATTACGAGGTGATGATCACGTACTTGGGTGAATTATTGGACGGATTAGTGGGCTTCTATCGTAGTGTCTACAAAAATGTGGCTGGACAAGAAAGGTGAGTATTTTAATATTTTATATTTTGGGTTTTGTTTTGTGTGTGCGGTTTTGATGTTTATGTTTTGTCTATATTCAGATAATACATATTGATGGTATAATATACAGGCTGCTCCCCCATCACAAGTTTTTACTTTCACCTACGGAGGGTATAGTGTTCTGTTGTCTTTAACCCATGTTAGTTTGGTTGACTATTAAAGACACTATCAGTGATTCACCCCAAAATATTGAAATTTGCAGGTATAACTTAAAAGTGAAGGATAAGTCTGTAAGACTCGCATAAGGTATGTTTTCCATCTGAAAAATTGACAGAAAAGGAAGAAAACAGCCGTGTTCAAAGATATTAATCCCCATTCAATTATATGTTGTAGTAATTGTCTGTACGGGCAGTAATAACTAAAACATCCAATTTTGTCCGTATTAGGTTGAGTTTAGACTTATCACTAGCAGGGTATGTTAGGACACCTATACTTGTTACAAAAATGCATAAATCTGATTTTTTATTATTTTTTTTCTATTTTCTGATTTAGCAAATCACTGATAGCGCCATTAATATTGATTTGAAAGGAACAAAATAGGCCTTGAACAATAATATTAGACTGCACATAAATCTTACCTGGTAAAATTGTTAAAAGATGTGGATTACTTTCATTGAGATACCTGGCAGCAAATCTTCGCATCACCTTGACTGCTCGATAACATGTGGGTTCCTGGTAGGATTTAGCCATGAAATATCACTGCCAAACCGTTTAATACCGTCGCGTCATTTTTTTCTCTTGGCCTACACACTATCCACTTCGGTGATAACAGCATGTCCTATAGGCTTAGAAGATTTTCAGGATTGGGGCCACTTAAAGGGTGTTGTAGGCCGGAGGCCTCCGCAAGGCGCGAAGCGCCTGGGTGCGCGGGAGGGGCGAAGCTTTGGATGTTTTGGTCAAAAAATTAATAAGATAATTGGGGGGGCATCAAGGGTATTCGAGACCACGAGCCCCCACAAAACTTATTGGGAGGGTCCAGCCTTCAAGCCCCGCTGCTTTCTAAGCCTATGCACGCACATCATAGTAAATATCAAATTTGTCTCCAAAACAAATTACATTGAAATAAAATAATCAAGTCGATCTCAAGCATGGGAAACTCAGCCAACAAAATAAACATTCCAGACCACAAGTGCGCTTCACAGCATACTGTATGGTGCAGGCGCGAAAGTTTGTATGTATCTTGAATGGCGTGTTCGTTTTTCTCTGCTTGAAAAGTGTGGACATTCTATATATTATGTGGACACGGCAAATACATACACTTTCAAGTAACCGGTAGTTAATTTAGCCAACGTATCAAGTTTTCATTTGATGTGCATTAAATTCCGGTTGGGTTTGTGGTTTCCGTTTAATGGAATAGTACATATTGCCACTTTTAAATTGTAAATATCACCATTAAAATAGGCACTTCCTGAACAACACCTTGATGCATGCAGGTCTTTGGGCTATCGAAATATCACTTTTTTAAACTTGGAATTTATGATAGATAATGCAAATTTTCCAAACCCTCTTTCCGCCCATCTAGCAATAACCGGTCTTGGACAAGAAAATAAAGCATCTAAAGGTACAGTCACATAGAAGACAACTCCCGACTCAACCTCTTCACAACTACACAAGACCACATTTCTTTCAAAATCGGCTATAGACTTGTCCAAACTCATTCTGCGATTTTCTCGCCAGTAGGCAACATTATTATAAAATCAACAAGATCAAGCATGTTAATCAGCGACTACACTTGTTCAGTCCGCAATCTGTCGCAGACCTTACCACGACAGCAAAAGTTATGAAATGTTGCTGTCAAGATTGAAAGTGGGCTTTTCTGCGGTCGCCGAGTGTAATCGCGGATTTAACATGTCTAGTTGGCTTGCATCTTCTCTTGGATCAGAGTCATTGCCGACCACTTTCCAACTGCACACAACCACTCATGATGCGCGCCAACTCATCGGCTACCGCTTTCAAACCGCTCATGTGTTCATGCCGTGGCGGGTTTTTCAAAGGACCTGGCAGGATAAGCAGAGAGACGCGCCCTCAGTTTTGACATTGCGTTATCTGCTACCCATTTTCACAAATCATATAACTTTAAATGTGAATTCTTCTGATCCGAACTTTGAAAAACACGAAATGTTCTTATTTTGAAGAAAATGCCACTTTCAGAGGGATTTTAAGTGTAGGCTTCAATGGGAAATCAATTTTTATTATACAACCCCTCCCCCCCAAGAACGGGAAAGAGACTTATTATGCTTATGTGTATTGATAATATCTATCTACCCTGTAAGTGGCTTTCCCGTTATTAGGGGGGAAAGGGTTCATTTTAAACAATTTCTCCATCGAGGGTGCATAAAACAGAAAAGAAGAGCATAAACCAATCACTATGCGCTATCATTCCCATGGCACAGTTCAATAGCTTTGATTCACCAGTGTATTGAGCAAATAGACACCCTGGATTTTTAGTGCGATTTATGATACCCAGAACATGGTAACAAGGTTACTGAACTGAGCTCTTGGTAGATTAGCATACCTGACCTCACAGTGAATATAATCCAAAGCATAATAGCCTTGTGCTTACTCTACCAGAACAAAGTACACTGTACACACCATTTACGCTCCCATAGCATCTGTACTGCTCGGACACAGCGCCCCGATTCCGTATCCGCATCGCTAATTGGCCGGCTATTCTTAAACATGCGCTACGTCATGGGACTCCCTAGCAGCCAAACGCTGTGTTAAAGGCTCTGCGCTTGAACAAGGAATGGAAAAAAAAAACGGTTTCGCGGTACCCTGGATATCGCGAAATCGACGAATCAGGTGGTCAATCTGATGTTAGAAACGGGTTCCTCACAAAAGAGACCACTTAGCTCACTAGTTTTTGAGTGCCTGGACTGGCATGACTTGACAGCAACAATCGTTAATTGAGCCAGCTGATAAGGTAAGAAAAATGCTTGTATGGATCGTATTTTTCACGTTTTTCGTCTTTTTTCAAAAATAAACCTATATTATAAACTAGTCACCTAACTAGACAATTAAGTTAGGAATATTTTGGTGCGTAAATGGTTATGATAGGCCACGTTTTTGCGCAATCTCCAGTGTACAATGTACAAAAAATCCGAATCAACGCTATGCATGTTGAACCCCCGAAAATAAGAATGATAGCGTTGTTTTGAATTTACTCTTACGACCGAACGGTCATGGTCACACTAAGCGACATCGCGTTTCAGGGTACAGAAGAAATATATATACGAGATGTGATCCAAATTTGAAGCGAATTGGTCAACAAGAAGTATTTCTTTTTAATTTTGGGAAATACGTAAATGTATTTGTTGCCATGACATAGCCAATTCGCTGTGCACTGTGTGTACGTGGAGCTTCCCACACTCAGCCGATTATGATAACTCCCTAGCGCAGTGAAGTTCTTGCCAAGGTCGCAGTGGCTCAAATTACTTTCTGACCGTGATTCATCAATGGGCGGCGCTGTGTGCCAAGACGACACGTTAATGGGGTGTGCATGCCAGAAGTCACTTGTATTGTTTTTCATAAACAAAAATTTGCACGAGAATTGTATTATGTATATAATAGTCCAACAGATTTTTTCTGAGCTCTGAACCATAGCCAAATGACCACTTCTGTTATAGTAACTCAATGATCCTCAATGAAAGACCTTTTGCATATGAAATTTTAAAGTACGGTAGTAGGAATTATTTATAGTTGTGGCTTTGCTACTTAGAACTCAAACCCCCTATACAATTTGGAGTTTTTTCATGTTTTTAGCTTGTCATGGCAATTTTAGAGGAAAGCAAGAATACCTTATTAAAACCTAGTCTTATGTACATGCAATATCACAAAAATGACAATTCATCAGCCTAGTTACAACTATTGAGGGCGCTTCTCTCTGCTTATCCTGCCAGGTCCTTCGCCACGTGCTCCCCACCACAAAAGACTGCAGAAGACTATACAGGGCAGTCCCAGACATTGCCAAACCTACACATGAAAAAAGAAACATTACAATTTTCGAAAAAATGGCCAATCGGCACCAGAGTTGAGCACTCTAGAAGTGTTTTTTTAGCAAAAAATCGGCTGTGTGACTGAGCCTTAAAGTCTGACTCAGAGATTTCGAAACATATATTTTTTGTGTAGCAATTAAAAATAGTCAACTAGAACTAAAGATACTCACCTAAAATGCTCAATTCCAAAGTTAGAGATGAATCGGATTTTTCGTTTTCATGCAGTACACATTTATGTACAGTATAATAGTGCATAGGATACCGTGTATAACAAAATTTCCGGATCCGGATTTTTTTAACAAAGTTGCAATTTTCTATATGAAGGACTTCGATTTGAGCTTAGTTATTTTACACAGAGTTATTATTATATGGACAAGCATTATGTATATGCAAAAACACGATTTGTTTGAAAATTGAGGGCGCTCTCCCCGGGAAATCTCTGAGTCAGCCTTTAAACGTGACCCGCTGTCTGACTGCGTGAAGCGCCGAACTTGGGCTTATGAACTGAAATTTTGGCGAAAGTAGGGTGTTCGGAACTGATTTTTTGGGGCAATTTTATGTACTTGGGAACTGAATTTTGGGCAAAATTTAAAATTTATCACAAATTCGTGATTTTGGCGTGTCGGCATTGGCTTATCTATGGCTTTATAAGGGATTATGCAGGGTGACCCAAAATACAACGCATGACAATATCAATATATTGTGTTGGGGGTCACCCTATATTTTGTTTGTATTATTATACTTTTATACTTTGATATGCCTTGGCAGGGACCATCATTCCTGGAATGGCATTCCTGGTGTACACGGCATTGGAAATTGCAATAACAACGGCCTGTTGGTTCTCCGCACCTGTGCTGAGCATGACCTTCTCATCACCAATACCATCTTTCAACTACCAAACTCGCAAGAAGTCCACATAGATGCACCCCAGATGTGGTCATTGGCATCTGATTGACAACATAATTAATATCCAACTAACCAAAGCCCTGTGTGGTGCCGATTGCTGGACGGACCATCGTCTTATTGTCTAGAAACTCAAATTTCGCATCCAGTCTCCGAGATGTCCACAAGCCAAATCTGCTTTCAAACGACTTCATCTTGCCGGACTTGAACATAAATGCTTTCGTCAATATTTTTCTGATGCCCCTGACAAACACCTAGAAGATCTTCCACTTGATTCTGGAAATATCGAAGATGACTGGACAGCATTCAGACATGATACATATGCAACGACAACAAGAAATACTCGGCTGTACTACCCGCAAACACCATGAACACCAAGACTGGTTTGATGAAAATTACAGAGAAGTCCAAGCTCTTATGATAAGCATCGTCGTCACAAGGAATATCTATGTCACACCAAGTCCTCAGCTAAGAAAGCAACTTTTGTCGAGGCTTAGAAAAATAAGACACCTGGTTGAAGACCAAAAGCAAAGAAATCCAAACATAAGCTGATACCAAAAACTCCAAGAAGTTCCACAATGCAATCAAGGCAGTTTATGGACCACAGTTATCAGGTACATCACCAATCTTAAGTGCAGATGGAAGCATATTCCTCACAGAAAAAGAGGAAAATCTTGACAGATGGGCAGAGCACTTTAAAAACGTGCTTAATCGACCATCCACTATAAATGAGGAAGCCATAGACCAGTTGCCCCAGGTGGAAGTAAACACTTCTCTCTCTGATCCACATACCTTGGATGAAACTGCAGAGGCCATGAGTCAGCTATCAAATTGCAAGGCTCCAGGACCAGATGCTATACCAGCTGAAGTATACAAAGCAGGAGGTCATATCTTAGTTGAGAAACTCATCAAGCTCTTTGCATTGGCATATCTTTGCTGTCGATTGCTGGCAAAATCCATGCAAGAATTATCCTGAACCGTCTCATCTTTCACCTTGAGCAGGAAGATCTTCTACCTGAGAGTCAGTGCAGCTTTAGAAATCGTGGTACCACCGATATGATTTTTGCTGCTCGTCAACTCCAAGAGAAATGCCAAGAGTGGAATCTAGAACTTTATCTCCCCTTTGTAGATCTACCAAAGGCATTTGATCCAGTCTGTCGTGAAGGGTTGTGGAAAATCATGTCCAAATTTGGTTGCCAATTTCATGATGGGCATGATGGCAAGTGTACAAGATCAAAACGCATCATCTGCCAGCTTCCCAGTCACAAATGGAGTCAAACAAGGTTGTATTTTGGCGTCATTACTCTTCAGCATGATGCTCTCAGTGATGCTTCAGTATGCCTTCACAAGTGACTCCAATGGCATCAAACACAACTATAGATTTGATGATGGCTTGTTCAACCTGAGGCGACTGCAGGCCAAAACCAAGATTCAAGAAGGAACAGCCTGTGAGCTACTCTCTGCCGATGACAGCGCTCTTGCTGCTGACTCGGAAGCCGATATGCAACACATTCTAAATCTGTTCAATACCAAAAAATCTGGAGTTATGTACCAACCAGCTCCTGGTAAGCCCTATGTTGAACCAACCATCACCGTCGATAATGAAAAGCTTCCTGCTGCAGACATCTTCGCCTCCTAGGGGAGTACCCTTTGCCGTTCCGTCAACATCGATTCAGAAGTTAACAATAGGATCCCTAAAGACAGTGCTGCCATTGGTCGCATTCGTGGCAAGGTATGAGAAAGAGACGGTATCACACTTGACACCAAGCACAAATTGTACCAAGCAATTGTTATGCCAACTTTATTGTATGGCTGCGAAACTTGGACTGTCTACCAACGACATGCCAAATCTCTGAATCGCTTCTATCTAAACTGTTTGAGGAAGATTCTCAGGATTAGGTGGCAAGACAAGATTCCAGACATAGACTTTTTCACTCACTCCAACATGATGACAATCCATACCATGCTGATGAAATATCAACTCAGATGGTCCGGTCATATGGTCAGAATAGAGGATTCTCGTATTCCAAAACAGGTCTTCTTTAGCGAACTACAGTGTAGGAAACGGTCATGTGCTCCTAAGAAACGCTACAAAGACACTTTGAAAGCTTCTCTAAAGTACTGTGATGTTAATCCAGAGAACTGGGAAATAAAAGCTCAGCAACGTGACTCATGGCGTGAAACCATTACCAATGGCGCAGTTACATATGAGGCTAAACGCACCCAACAAGCAGAGTTGAAAAGACAGCAAAGAAAGTCCAGAACTATAACTACTATTAGCACAACAACAACAACAACAACTGCTAACTCCTCATCCAGTGTTATCTGTTCAGTTTGTCATCGATCGTTCAGTGCCAAAATTGGTCTTTTTAGTCACATGCGTACTCACACTTCAGTTACATAGTGTTGTTAGTGTTGTCATGGTCATCATCTTTTAAGATGGACGAACTATATATTATACTTTTATACTTTGATATGCTTATCACATGTGTAAATAAATTGAATATAAAATCAAACAAATTGGTCTCTGGATATTTTACCCCAGTGGACTATGAAACACTGCAATATGAATAATTTCGATTGAAATCAGTTATACATTACCAAAAGCATGCATGCACGTTTATATTATCATTTGTTGCAATGCGATTTATTATTGTGAACTCTAAATGCACTAGATGTTCATGTTAAAAATTATAATTTAAGTATTTTTTCCATATTAGATGGTTGGCCGCAACTCAGATGCAAGCTACTGATGCCAGGAGGGCGCTGCCATGCTTCGACGAACCTGACTTCAAAGCCGTTTTTGACACCACCATCAGACATCGGGCCGATATGACAGCAGTCAGCAATGGAATTGAAACTGTGACAAGAGATTGGTACAATGTTCCTGGTTGGCAGGAGACAGTGTACAAAAGAACGCCTAAAATGTCAACATATCTACTGGCTTTTGTTGTCAGTGATTTCGTGTATTCAGAAGAAACAACAACAAATAGCGTATTGGTGAGTTATAACCATTACAAACAAAGTTATTATACATGTACTAACAGAATAACAGCTGCTGGTGTACATAGACGGTTCAACCACTCAGTACCGACAGAAACAGATATATACATTGTTGCTCATAAAGTTGTAATAAAATATTTGCTACCACTTTTTATGGAATGATTCTTAAAGTGAGAGTTATTATGATATCTAGGGTCAGTCTCTTCCGAACAGATTAGTCTAGTGGGTAGAAGGGGTGTTCGTGCACCCCCCTGAAATAAACTTCTAATCAATGTCACTATATCAGAAAAAAAAGAAAACGATTAGCTATGTTAAAAAACTCAAAAAGTGTTCCACGTATCATTTTTATGCAAATTTATGCAAATTAAAGCAATATTAGCACATTTTTTTGAAGGGCGCCCCCAATTTTTCAAAAAATTTGAGATTTTTACACGGTTGCATTGGTAACTGGCTAGTAAACTATACCTGTGAATGGTTAAGCTCGAAAATGTCTATGTGTCACAAACGAAGGAATTTTGTACTAGAATAATTATTATCGGGGATCCCCGATAATAATTCAACGGCTGCTGGAAACGGCCTTCCAATGTGAAATAGCCGGGAAATAGCGCCATGTACGTGTCTAGGCTCATCCATTAGTTGTTTTAATAGTTCGGGCAAGTCAAGTTAGAGGTTATTTTCTCGAGGTGGCACTATTTCATCATGGACGGACATAAACGTAGCATTTCCAGCTCTGCCGTCAAGTCCCAATCTGGGATCCCAATTCTAATTACAAAATCACTTATTTTGTGATAAATACGCATTTTTTAGCATTCTCGTTCGCAGGTATAGTTTCCTAGACAATTACCAACGTAACTGTGCAAAAATATCAAATTTTGAAAATTGGGGGCGCTCTTCAAAAAATGTGCCAATATTGCTTTAATATCGCCATTACAGAAAAATACAATTTTCGATATATCTCAGCCAACACTGTTGATAAATGAACAAATGAGGTGACTGGGCCTATGTTTTGAGGGTCAAAGATCAAGATGGAACCATTTTGAACATCACCAGATGTCCCCATGATGACGTAATATGCAAATTACGGTCGCCATTAGCGAAAAATACAATTTTCGATATATCTCAACCAATACTGTTGATAAATGAACAAATAAGGTGACTGGACCTATGTTTTGAGGGTCAAAGATCAAGATAGAACCATTTTGAAAATTAGCAGATGTCCACATGATGACATAATATGCAAATTAAGGGGTCGCCATTACCTAAAAATCAATATTTGGGTATATTTTGGCCAATATTCCACATACATGCCCACATAAAAGATGACGATACCTATGTGTTTGTGATGTCGAGATTAATTAAAGGTCCTGCATATATGTTATGTGGCACAAATGTTCACCTGCCAAATACTAAGCCTATGCAACATTAGGCCTTCAATGTCGTCGGTCTCGTTTTGGGTGGTTAATTGAAGAATTGTATGTTGGCCAAGTAAGAAGTAAATTTAGACTTGCAACATCTATACATAAATACTCTAGCGTGATGGGACCCGTTTTTTTTGGCTGGTGTTAAAACCAATAGATCCGATAATACTGTGAACATTTCTTTTAAAGGTGCAACGGAGAGATTTCACATATCAGGTGTCCCTAAAAAATGAAAAGCACTGATTTTCAGTGCACTAATAGTAAAGCTTTCCATCCAAAATATCCCATCTGGAAGGCTTAAGGTGAGGAAATGTTTCTTTGATACAAAAATTTGAAATTATAATTGTATAGGAGCAACTATATGAAATTCAGGCCTATGTTTTACATTGGAAAGATAAGCAAATCAAAATTCACCCTTTTCTCCCTTTTAAGAATTTCTGTGGCCAAATACAATACTTTTTTTTTTTTTTTTTTTTTATTAGAACACCAATATTGAGTTTCAAAATCTCTCGTTTAAACTTAAAAGGTATGCAATGATACAAGACAAATGCGAGACAAGATACTGTGTTGTTATCATGCCAAAAAGAAACCGTGAAGGACAGAAACTCTACAGTCTCCAATGACTCTTATCAACAGAGAGTCTCTACTCATCCCAAAACAAGATTATTAAACATTAGACTTTACCAATCTGTACTCATAAATAACTTTAAAAGCATTAAGCAGTTTCTCTTTCAATTCAATGGTGATACAATAATTAAAGCTATATAACACGTAGGGACGGTGACATGTTTGTATCAAGCCAAAAAGATGAAAAACGTCCGGAAAACGGAAGAAAGGATTCTTCGGTCTTCGACTCATCGTCATGTGCTATCCATATGGTAGCATAAATCAAGCAAAGAGAACGACTATGTAGTAATCAGCCGCCAACCAGAAAGCATTTGTTACCTTCTTGTCGGACATTGGATCTCCTATCTTCAAACAGAGTGAGATCTGGCGTTATCTTTGTTACCCTTGCTTTTGAAATTTTGTGTGTGGGGGGTTTCTTGTGGTGTGTGTGTTATGAAAAAAAAAAGACGCTCTGAGAACCTGCTGAATGAAACGCCTACAGGAAGGACCCAAGTGAAAGATCATATCTCCTTTACAAAGTAGATCACCCACAAAAAAGTATGCAGTGCATTTTGGGAATAACTGTTTCTGACGCTATGCACAAGCTTACACTACTGGAAAAAATTGACATTGGGTCGAAGGTGTTGCTATCCTTCATCGCGATATGTGCAGCTTCAATAGTCCATTAGACCTCGAGTTAGGATTTTTCTGGGTGGGGAGTCCCAGTTGCAGAGATAAAGCATCCTAATCCAGGCACGGGCGTCTTGCCTTGCTGCCAATCAACCTGATGAAAAAACCCTATATAAAATATATTGAATATGTAGTATGTTAGATGGGGGAATTCTCAAAAAAGAGCCATCAGAAAACTCTGGGCCAATGCGCGTGGAGTGAAAATGGTGGGGGGATTTCTGGTGACGTTCAATAAGAAGTCCCATTGATGCAAAGAGGTATGACAATTGATTTCCGTCATGAGCTGTAGGACATTGTGCAGGAGCGCTTGACGGAGGAAATGAATGGCATTACCTCATTTGCATCTATGGGACTTCTATATGGAAACGTCTAGCCGAAGTCTCGGGGTGTGACCCTGAAACTTATCTACCAAAGGCAGAACTTATGTGTATGGTTTCGACTATGTTTTGCACTGCCTGTATCGTGATCCCCGCAGCACGTTGAAAAACGTGCTGCCATGTGCATAGTAGAGATTATGCAAAAGTTAATCAGTCCGTTGGGTCGAATTATTAATACGAATAAAAAAATTCGGTCCCTTAGCCATGGGCGCCGCCATTAGACATTATAGCTAAAGCTAGCTAACACACTCTACTACAAATGAATAGGACATTGATTTAGAATTATGAAACGATTGTTACCTGACAAATTTATTTGACCATGTAGGATTCGGAATCATTGCTGTAGTAATATAAGAACATATTAGAAAAATAGTAACCAACGGAAATAAAAATCAATCGACGGAAAGTCATGGATAGAATGTTGTCACTTAAAGTTAGGGAGGCTTTTGGAGAGATTAAAATGCGGTGAGTGTCACTTCAAAAGCAACACATTTGGAAGAATTAATTTAGCAAACGCTGTGATGTAGCGGTTGTAGTGGAGTATTGGACATGTTGGACTGAAGTGGGAAGTCATTGAGAGTTAAAAAAATATGGTGAGTGTTCTTCATGTTAGAAGATGTAGTTAAGGAAAAGGTTGATGTGGTGTGTTCTAGACCGGTGTTAGTTTACATTGTGAATTAGGGCAGGTTAATCCGAGAGTTTAAATATGGCGAGTTCTGAGTTACCACAGAGTATCAGAAAGAAAATGTGTGTTTTCTCTTACCAACATTACTTTTCAATATATGAATAGTACCTGGTTACCCATCAAAATACTTTATGTACTGTGAAGGTGACAAAACTACATAACCTATATTAACCCTTGAACACCTCCCTTATATACTGACAAGTACAAAACCTCCTTTTTTATTTCTAACACACCAAACCAGAATGCTTACCAAACACAACAACTATGGCGGCCAATACTCTGAAGTAACTCACCCATTAACCTCTACAAAAAAGACCTTCATTTGTAGGGTTTTAAAACCATCCCCAATACATTAAAATAAGACGCCACATCCCAAAACTTTGCCATATCTAACACTGCCAATAATGAGTAACACACCATATTTGACATCTCTTAATGGGACTTACCCACCACTTTAAAGTTAACAACATTCCCCAAAATCGCCAATCTAATATACCAACGCTCAACTGTTGCCAAACATACTCATAACTTTCTAACCTCCATGGATTTGTGATATCTCACATATTTAAGCTCCAAATTTCACCGTCTGTCTGCAATGATGGCAGCCACAGTGCTGAAACTTACGAATTTTTTTTAGTCGTATATTTTTATTCCGTTTTATCAACTGGCATTTTCAAGTGGAATATGATGTTGTTTTCGGTCGACTTTGAGGTCTATGTTGAGGCTATGTTGATTTCTTTGACCAGGGCATGTCCAGGGCGGTTTTAACTCAAACAAAATCAATAAATGTCAGAGTGGCCAAAACCGGTGCAGGAATCATGAAAATGTTAAAAATAAACCTGCGTAAAAAACAGGCATTGATGGCAGCTGGACCCTATGCAGAAACATCAAACTACACTGGAACCGTAAAATACGAAACCATTGCAGGGAAGTAAAATAACGGCGTTCGTAAAATATCAGATTCAAACGGTTTGTTGGTTTTTGACTTGTTTTTAAACAATATACGAATAAAAAGATATTACAATCCTCTGACCCAATTTTCACGTTGTAGTATGGCATTATACAAAACGTTGTATTTACGTTACCACCGTGATTGTTAAAAAAAGTTATATTTCAGGCAAAACAATTTGAGAAAAAAAAGGCAATAAAACAAGGAAACGTTGAAGGAAAAGAAAAGAATAAAGATTTAAACAGTGGTATTATACCTATGTTTTTATATGGAATAAAATTCTAATGTCACCAAATTACTTATTTCAGCATAAAAATAAAACTTAATACATGTACCTTACATAGATTCGAACCAGGGCCTTAAGATACAAGTCCTAAACTTATCCACTACAATAGAGACTTTACTGAAGCAGATGCTAAAATTAAATGTATATGTGTGTGTATTTACTTTTTTTCAAATTAAAACTAAATATAAACAAAAAAACATAACAGTTAACACAAACATTTAACATGTTTAAATATAGTTTTAAAAATGATCGGAAAAATAAGATTTTGCAGTTTTTTAAATGGACCGTTACTTACGGACTGTTATTTAAACCAAGTATAGGTAATAAACAACAATGTTCATGTTCGTTATTCTAAACATTACACAAGTAAGTTACAAGGAGAAATAATATTAACGGAAAATATAATAACGGTCAGCGCATAAAAAATTACTATTTTTTCAAAATGGTAGTTAGTATTTTTTAAACTAGGTTATTGACATTTTTCTGTTCCCCAAATTGTAAACTTTATGTTAGGTACAGGTAATAAATCGATGAAGGATTATTTGAAATAATCAGGGGTTTACCGTAATGAAAAGGTAAGTCTGGTAAAATTAGGAACATTTAACAGTGTGGTGAGATGCTTGCTTGGCACATAATATCGACACTGATTTCCATGTCCCTCTGGCACTGCACGGAACAGGTCTTGCCCATAGATGTTTAAACTTTGCGGGCTTATAGTAAAGTCATCTTTACAAGCTATTTCCATGCCGAGGAACCGGATATGGTCAACAGGTAGAATTTTTCAGAGGCGCCCATGTCGTTGACTGTTGTAGAGGCCAAGGACGGTTTATGGACTAATGGAAAGCCTGCTGAAGATTACGAAGGGAGCGGACATCTTGACACTCAGACCCATTTTCTGGGCCAGTGACTCCCTTGCTCTTCCAAGAGGAGACTTGAGGGTGCTTTGTGGGTAACACCTTTAATCTCTACTGGGTCCGGAAAAGAAATTCTGGTGGGAAGAGGTCCACCGGAAGGAAAAGACATATCTACGAGGGGGGGGGGGCGATGCTATGTGAAGGTCGATACTTCCGGTTGTGTATCTCTGCCCAGCAGACGATGATACCCAACTCGCAAGAGACAGAGAGTTTTTGTTGACACAGTAGGTATTGATCACAGACTGAATGATAGCATGCGATATGGGGGGCTTATATGAGTGTCTGACGATTGTCACTCCCTGGACCATATGAAGCTGCTCAATCTTTTCCTGCAGTGCCTTTAAATTTACTGGGGTGTAAATCTACTACGATGCTAATGGAGGTATTAACGGTATTAATGAGTACAGATTTTGTAAGTCTAAATGTTGATAATCTTGTTTGGGATGATTTTAGAAACGTCTTGGCCAAGTAAATTTTTCTCCGTGAGGCTTAAATATACTGAGGGTTTTTAAAAACTACCATGATACAATATGGTACGGTATCACACTGATGTTGGCAGAGAGTCATTGGGATGTAGATTTCAGTTTCTTCACGTTTGCTTTCAGGCATTGATAACAACAAAGTATCTTAGTCTCGCATTGGTCTTGTATCCTTTCCATACCATGAATTTAAGAGAAATGTTACAAAGTTTATGTATAGAAGTCTAAATTTACATGGCCAGCAACGTTTCTTATAATTACCCACAAAACGAGTCTATCGACATTGAAGGCCCTAATTTTTTTTGCATAGTCTAGTATTGGCAGTGGGAACGTTAAGACAAATAAAACAGAAATTTATGAGTGCCTTTTAAATAGCCTTGACCTAAAAACATAGGTATCGTCATCTATTGGGCGGTATGTGGAATATTGGCCAAGAGATATTGCCAAATATGGACTTTTGGCTAATGGCGACCCCCTAATTTGCATATTATGTCATCATGACTTTGACCCTCAACACATAGGTCCAGTCACCTATTTGTCAAAACCAGTATTGGTTGAGGTATATCGAAATTTATTTTTAGCTAAGGTCGACCGTAATTTGCACATTACGTCATCACGGGGGACAACTGGTAATTTTCAAAATGGTTCCATCTTGATCTTTGACCCTCGAATCATAGGTCCAGCCACTCATTGGTCATTTATCAACAGTATGGCTGAGATATATCGGAAATTGTATTTTTGTAATGGCGATACTAATTGCATAAATTGCATAAAATGATCGTGGGACCACTTTTTGATTTTTTTTTTACACATAGCTAATCGTTTCTACCATTTTTCTGATATAGTGACATTGATTAGAAGTTGATTTCGGAGGGGTGCACGAACACCCCTTCTTCCCACTAGACTAGATCACCATGCAGTTAGTTAGTCCCACAATTAACCCTTTCCGAACTGTGTCTTAATCGCCTGAAAGGAAAAGGGAAAGGGGTGGTAGTTGAGCATCAGATTGAAGGATTTTATACAGTCAGTTTTACAGATAAGACATTTTGGTGATTTCATGCATCGCAATGTTCAATAGTACTATTTTAAATGTTTTTTTCAATCAAAACTAATATCAGGAATGGCCACCCCTGGCATTAATCAGTGCGTCAAGACTCGCGCATACTGTTTACAAGGTTGATTATGAGTCAATGGACAGGGCGTTCCGACTATCTGTCCGAGCTGAGATAAACTCTGTAGAGTTTGAGGACGATTGTCCCTGTAATGATTGGCTCGGCCATACTAAGGCATCCCAGGTATGCTCTATAGGGTCAAATCAGGGAAAGCAGCAGGCCATAGTATCCCTCCACCCTCTGCCTCAAGAATGTCTCACTACAGCGGCCTGTGCGGCGTGGCGTTGTCGTCTTCGAGCCGAAAATTGTTTGAATTAAGCCCTCTGGGCATGTGGCAGAAAGTGGTTTCCAGAATGTCCAGGTACACGACGGTTGTTCATGTTGCCATATGCACCCACCAGTGACGTTTTTCCTCTAATGAATACCGGCCCATACCATCACAGAGCCGCCACCATCGTTTCTGGATTTACAGTTAATCTCGGAGGGAGGGTTAGGTTTCACACGTAATCGATGAACCTTGTCTTCATCTTGATGGTCAAGGATTTGTAGTGGCTATTCGTCCATAAACAAAAAACCATTTCGCCAGTGTACGGCTTTGGTATTTCGTCTTGCTCGGTTTAAACCATGTTCTGAAACAAATCTCCGTTACCGTGTGGCGGGAAAGGATTCCATAGTGTCTTCACTACAAACGACGAAGACGAGTCGTTGGCATTTTCGGATTTCTACGGCACAGATTAAGCAGTCGGCGATCACTCGTCGGGTTCCGTGTACACGGCTTGGAAGCCGGAAAAGGAAACAAAAAAAACAGACGTCCTCGAGCATTTTAGTCCTAACAAAGGCATTGTTACGTTTATGAGCACAACTTATCGCAACCGTGTACTGTAAATAAGTCGCAAGCCGTGCCAATTAACAGTCTTATAATCTCATTTTTTTTGTTCACCTTTCAAAAACACGGAGCGGACCCCTGCCTTGTGTTTTGGGGAAATGCCCCTAGAT
This sequence comes from Ophioderma brevispina, assembly GCA_023653785.1. NCBI lineage: Eukaryota > Metazoa > Echinodermata > Ophiuroidea > Amphilepidida > Ophiodermatidae > Ophioderma > Ophioderma brevispina. The sequence goes on along the minus strand of JAMKCH010021938.1, from coordinate 22,691 downwards.
CTAACCAAGACAAATACGATACCTGCCTTTTTTTCGCGTGTGATCGTCAGGTTGGTAGTCATTTTGATCCAGGGTATAAGAGATTGAAGATAATTGTGTGTACACCAACATGCTTGAAACTTCAAAGAATTGAAAAAAAAGTTTCCTTCGTTTAAAAGCAGCAAAACTAGGGAATTGACGGAATTTCAGCTGAAAAATCAAATATGCGGCCCATGAAGGTGATGTATTAGGGAGGAGTAGAAGAAAACATGGTCAGAATGTCAGAAGTTGAAGCATGCCACTGACAATGTCTATAGAAATGTAATTTAAACAATTAATTTACAAAGGAAGAAAGAAATAATTCAATGGTTTAAAAGAACAGTAGATCTAGTGAAATTATTGCAATTATTGCAATTAAATATGGCGCGTCTACGAAACAATGAGTCCGGGGCTTACCCTGGTATTGGTGGGAAGCTATAGGATAACAAGGCTAGGATTGCCGTTTTCATGCTGATTCAGAAGAAATGTCCCGAAGAGGGCGCCATCAATTTTCAACAAAGAATGTTTTTTTATTTAAATGTATATATGCTGTGTTCCATATCACATGAAGTACCTTCATATAAAAAATCATAACTTTCCTATAAGGAATTCGATCACAGTATCCTATGGCATGGTTTATACTGTACATAACGGCATACTTATGAAAACGATTAAATCAGATTCAGCCTAACTGTGGAAATGCACACTGGCTGCTGGCAAAGAGTCACTCTAGTGATATATTTCCTTATTAACACTATTTTCACAAACTAGGTTATTTATATTAATATGGAATGGCCGGGTTGATAACAGAAAAATACGCCGAGCCTAGATCAAATATCGGGCGACGAGTCGAAGGACGAGCCGGAGATTTCTTTGGCGAGGGCGATATTTTCTGTTATCAACCGAAAAAGTCCTTAGTATTATTTTATTATATGCAAGAAGAAGCTGACTTCACAAAATAGCTTTAAAAATGGCCGTCAAAAACTGATTAAAAAAGAGAGTTTTTGCTTGACGAGTTGCCCATTATTTTTGCGTAGTATGTGCCGTGTTGGGCGGTACGCGCTACTCGTAATACTGCAGTATGCACACCAGATGAATTTAATAATTACTGAATTAAATAAAATAAGATATTACCCAATCATTCATAAAACATAGCTACAAACTGACCTATTGAGTCTCAATAAAAAAATCACCTGCATTGCATCATCTTACATTAATGCCTTCACGGGAAACTACCTAATTTTGCAATCTGTTGATCTCAAAGCTACCAAGTTGACCAGATTTTATAAATTGTAGTTGATTTTGGGGAAGGAAATTCTGTTAATTCTTGTCAAAATATCTCTGTGTAAAACCCACACATCTGCTCTGATCAGAATGTTTGTAGCACTAGGGGATGCTCTTCTCTAATAAACACGTTACTTTCCCGATGATTGAAGTCTTTTCTCAAGTGAACATAGAGAAAATAATAAATCAAAAATAATATTCTTAATCACAAAATGGAGGCTAATATATAACACGTTCCAGGGGTCGGTCTCAGGCTGTCTACAGATTAATCACTCAAACCATTTGTAATTAGATATATATTCCAAATTCTGCTAGCTCCCGAAAACTACTCTAACTCTCGTTCAATTATCAGAAGCAGTATGACAGGGATGTGTCTTTACCAGGAAGTACTTAGGGAGCAAACTATGTTTATGATTAGGCCCCAAAATTCTTGGTATTGGAGAGTAGTAACGGGCCAGTGCAAAATAGGGTAGGGCGGGCGTTTTTTTTTAAATAATGCATTACTACATCAAATCAGCATACATAGTCTAAGTAATGTTATTAATATTGATACTATACTTTTGACTCTTATTATTGAAAATCTTAAAGAGAAGTTGCCAAAGTTACACCAGAACACAAAAAAATATTGAGAAAATCGGTTAAAAATCAAGGTAAAAACAACTTGAAAATAAGATTTTTGAAATTCAGTAAAAAAAAATTAGGGTAGGTATACTTTTGTACAGGGCTTGATTTTCAAAATTAGGGTAGGGCGGGTTACTCCAATACAACAATTTTTTTTGGCCTTATTGTCGGATGTTACTACTCGGAAGTTACTCTTCAGCTCCCGTAAGTTGGCGAATAGGAACAAGTGAGGTAGCTTACTTGACTAGACATTTACCCCGATTTGGTGCACTTGGGCCTTAATGTCGTTAGGTACTATATTACACACACACACACACACCCACACAAACGCGCGCACGCACGCACACACACACACACACTGATAACCTTTACCAAATGTTACCTTTTGTCACGATAGACACCTCGCAGCACACGTGTCACAGCTCAAATCTTATAGTGCAAAAAAAAAAAAAAAAAAACTAGGCTACACAAAAACATATATTTGCATTTCTTTTGCAAACCTCAACCAGGTTAACAGATAGAAACGAGAACAACGATTGAGGCACAATTTTGAAATTCGTAATCTTTTTCACCACAGTTCCGAGTATGGTCAAGGCCTGACGCTAGCGAGACACAAGCCTATGCACTGGACCAAGGAGTCAGAATGACTACATACTTTGAAGACTACTTTGACATCGCTTATCCTCTTGAAAAAAAGGGTAAGAAATAAGAAAGCATCAAAATGATTATCGGTCATGTTAATTTTTCTAGTAGAAGTAGTAGTATCAGTAGTAGTATATTGCTATCATGTGCGTTAGGGGGAAATTGGCTTTTGTTATTCACTCATTATGGCGTTAGGGCGAAATATGCCTTTCCCCTAACGCCTCTCTTTGTATTGCGGTTTATTCCGTTCTGAATAACAAAAGAATGTGAATATTAATGTATGTAAATGAAGGATAATCCACTAGAATAACAAAGGATATGAATATTAATTAATTTAAATAACTATAAGAGCTCATTATAACCTAATGAATATTTAAACCTTCCCCCTAACTATCATGTTAGAGTTATTATTATTATTATTATTATTGTTATTATTATTATTATTACTATTATGAATATTAGTATACTATCCCCTACGTGAGGGCAAAATTGGCTTTTGTTATTCACTCAGGGCGAAATTTCATTTCCCCCAACGTATCCCTTTGTATTGCGGTTTATTTCGGTTTGGATAAAAAAGGAAATGAATATTTAATTTATGCAAATGAAGGACAATCTCCTAGAATAACAAAGGATATGAATATTAATTTAAATAAGAAAAGAACTCATTATAACCTAATGAATAATTAAAAGTTCCCCCTATTTCACTGTTAGAGTTATTATTATTATTTTTATTATTATTATTATTAATTACTATTATCATTGTTATTATTATTATTATTATTATTATTATTATTAAGATATGATGGCTATACCTGGTTTTGGCTTTGGAGCCATGGAGAACTGGGGATTGATTCTTTATGGTGAAACCGCTTTACTCTATGATCCTGAGGTCAATTCTGCTAGTAATAAACAGCTTGTATCTGTGGTGGTATCACACGAACTGGCTCATCAGGTAAATAATGAGTAGGCTCTAAATGGTTTTAGCGATTTAAACATATACAATAACTTTTCCTATGGGTTGAACTGCATTTCATGCTAACCGCTCTAAACGGTTTTAGCGATTTAAACATATACAATAACTTTTCCTATGGGTTGAACTGCATTTCATGCTAACCGTGTTATCCTTTTTTGTTATTATGCCTTTATTAAAAACAAATAATCAAAACAATAGAAACCGGCAACTTATTTTGTCAAGTGTGAAAGCATATTGCATATTACAACATGTTCCGGCTGTCTCCGGTGTGTATTTGCTGTTGTTTTCGTTATATAAGAAGTTAATGTACATCGTTATGAACTCAGTTTTACTGCCCAAGACTGCCCAGTGTAAAAATAAAGGATGAAAGAGTGAATAAATTTGAAAGTTGGACCGGGGGGGGGGGGCGTTCTGGATTTTGGTTGGGCACCCATGCTCGTTCCAGGGGTTCTGAAAGTGACCTCTAACGGGAACAATTTTCAGTTAAAATATACCCGGCCCCTAATTGAACCAGCTTTGGTGAAATTATACTAGTTTTCAGTGAAAATATACATCTAACGGTACAGCAGTAAAATGACATCCTTACTGTGCTGTTTTAAATATATTTTCCACTAGTATTATCCCAGTTATATACTCTATTTTGAAATTATACTTATAATGTATTATAAACATCTTTACTTGTATGCAAAATATTTTTGATACATATTGTAACAATTAATTTTTCACTGTAATGCATTATTTACATAATTATTTATCATATTGTTTTTGTTGTAGGCCTATTCTATGATGAACAAATAAAAATTGAGTGAAGATTGAAGGTAATTTGCAGTGAGATTATACCCCCTAGGGGGACCTGTTCTCAATACATGAAAAAAGATACACATTTAAAATAGCTAATATATACAAGAAAAATGACACTTGTACTACTGCAAGAAAAAATACACACTTAGGGTTATTTTGATGTGTTTAGGTTAATTTTTCCTTTCTGTATCATTGAACCAGTAACAATCACAACTGAATTTGTACCCCAGTGGGACTAGAACTTGATTAATTTGAATTTGATACCCATAGCGGTAGTCCCGCGTTTGCAAAATCCAAGAACCCCCCCGGGCGTGTTGATCGGTTTCCATGGATGCGGCCATATGTTTGAGTATTTACTTTGCAGCATTCATCGCGTGCTGATTCGCTGATTCCCGATGACCCGGAATGAAGAAACAACCACGAACTGAGAATTTTCTCGAGCCAGAAAATTTGAATGGGATTATCCTCGGAAGGGCCACTTGAGAGAATATGAATAACAATAGCAATTATGGGGCGGCAGATAGATCGTTCAAACTTCAAGTGGGTCGCTGTGGTTTCTTCTTTATCTCTTTCTTCCATGGTTCAATTGACAATAACTCCGGCTAGAGTGCATCAAATTGGATGGAATAAAAACCAGGATTTAGCTTAGGAACTGGTCTAACAAATAAAGTCAAAATATCTCACAGAAATGCAGCTGCAGTGTTTATTTTTTAAATAATTTTTAGTTTGATTGTATAGCTTTTATTGGGACAGTCTGTAGACATTTTCTATCATAAAATCATAAAAATAGAAAATTCCTAAATGCCCCCAAAAATTTGAAATCGCTTATTTCATATTGCAGGGAAAATAAATTTTAAATAAAAATTTAACATATACCGGTATTTGAGTAGCTGTAAGAGGGGTATGTTAAGCCAGTTTCTTTATTCCTCTCTATAAACCGGTGTGAAAGGCGATATGGTCCGGCAGGATTCATAGTCCGGGCTCCATAGACGACAACGGAATAAAGCGTGAAACTAATGTTGCGTGAAGAGTCAACTGAATCGATTGCCCTATTGTTCACCATTGTTCCTGGACTGTGAGCCCGAAGGACTATTCTCCTGCAACACCGGAACAGCCGTTGATCAAAAATGACAGAGTCAAATCTCTCTGCAATTTGACCCCAGCGAAAATATTTTCCACTGAAAAAAATTCTTTTCAAAAAAGATTCTTCCATTTTTTTCAAAAACTAAAAATATATTTATTTTTTTTAACATGTTGAAAAAAATCTATTAAGAAAATCCCAAATATTAGAAAAATCAAAATGGTCAAAGTATTGCACTAACCGCAGAAAAAAAAGAATCGAAAGATTTTTAGAATGAACAAAAGAAAAAAAAAGAAATCACAAAAATGGAGAGATTTCGAGGAAGGCAAAAATTTCATTTGAATTCATGGAAACAGAATATGGAGAGGTGTGTATTTTGATAATAAAGGATGCACGAGAGTTTTCGGCACAAGTACACTTCAAAAAAATTTAGGACAAAAATCGATCAGGAGTGCAATGGTTTTGGGGGTTATGTATAATAATTATAGAGGGCTGTTTTGATAGTAGAGTGTATCGGTGCATGGCTCAGAGCGCATAGCTCTGTAGCCATGGCGCGTATCATGTTCAAGGGTATTATGTTTGATAAAGAGATTACTTTTGCAGGGGAAAGTTTCTGGGTTTTGAGTATGCACAGGTAAAGGTAATTTAACAGAGCATGATTGAGGTGAACTTTTAATAGCAGTTACGATTGGAAAACAGTGGCAACGGCGTGGGACCTGGGGCATAACTGTTGAGTAATTTAAGCACCACTTATCAATGTATGATTATTTACACTGCGTAGGCCTATTATTGCATGGCTTGTAGCATGATTTACAATTTGGGTGGTGTTACGACTATGGGGTTATGACTTAGATGATAAGCCTGTGGTATGTCATGTAGTATAGCAATTTAGAAGTTCGTGCACGACAGTCGTGCATATAGCCGTTGCCTAGACTACAGTTTCCAGTTCCACATATTTTTCAATATGGAACTGAGATCCACTGCCTATCTCCTACACGTAGACAGGTTCGAAAAAAATTATTTTCTAAAATATCTGATTTAACAAGCCCAATTGTGAATTTTGTCCTTCAGATCATTTGTTATTTAAATAAAAAAGCACTCAGTAAAATAGAGAAAGAATGCTAAGGTGGTTTCATGGGCTAAAAATGCAATGTTTGTTCATGCCGTCGCGAGGGACCCCACATGGTGCAAAATTTGCCCCCTCAAAAAATAATTGATCTTCAAGATCGTAAATGCGGAAAACAACTTTGAACAGAAAAGAGGGAAGTTTAATACTTACCTATCCACATCAACAAGACACTACTGATATTTTTAGGTTTGTGGTGGTGGTGGTGGAACTCGTCTACCTTTGCCATAGGCCCACTAAGATTCTGAGTTTGCATGACTATTTGAAAAATAAAGAAGAAGCTAAAAAAAATTCCCTCAAACATATTATAGCATCTTTTAATTAAACCAGTGTAAATTCATACAAAACCCCAATTAAAAGCAGCAGCTGAATTCATCACCTTGAAATCTGGATGTAAACAAAAGTTGAGCGGTGTCAAATTCTAAACCCAATGTTATTGCAGCAGGTAAGTTTTGGCCTCCAACTCACACATTTTGATTCCACATGGTAACAACATCACCTACCATGAGATACCCAAGGCTCTTTAGGAAGAACCCCGATTACAAAAATCAGTTACAAGTTGCTATATTGGATCATGAAATGGATCGAGTTGAGGACCAGTAATGGTTGATGGTGTCACGCGAGGCAGTATAAGTATCATTGATGTTTTAAATGTTTCAAATTCATGCCTGCATGACACTGCTATATTACCTGTTTCAGGCTATCACTAAGGAGCCATTATTTTGCATTGATTGGAATTTTGAACATGTTGAAAAAACAATTAGAAAGATTAGCTTACCCTGATGGTTAAATGTGTTAAGTTACGCATGAAAACGTACCACACTATGGACTTGAACTGCCTTGAAAATAGTCTTTACACGCCCTCAAATGCATTGAAACTAGTCTTACAACCAGGGGGGTAGGACATGCCCAACGAACAAGCAACAGCAAAATTCAAAAACGGCATCATCTTCCGGTGCTATTCTTTTCAAAGTCTTAACGGTGGGAGGGTGCTCTACGCAATCGAAAGGTTACACACCGACTTGCACTAAAGAAAGGCCTGTGGTCACGAATAGTTTAAATCTAAAATGACCAGCTTATTGGAAATTACCATATTTGGCAGCGGGGTTAACCACTAACCACGAAGGGAATTTTAAAGTCAATAATTTTTTCTTAATTATTTGCTATTACTAAGATATTTTGACAAAGGTTTGAGAAATGATTTTTGAAATTCAAGGGGACCGAGACTGCAATAGTAAAATGCACGTAGCAGTTACCCACATTAGTTTGGAAAATCCCCAATGCCCATCGAGCAGATCGTGTCCTACCCCCCCCCCCCGTTTACAACCGAACCAAAATGTATAGTCTCACATCTGGATCGATTACGCTGTTACAACAGAGATACAGATACAGAATGCTGCTGCTTTGCCTACCGTAATGTAGTTATAAAAATAAACGGTAACGAGAGTGAATAGTGTTTGGGTGTGTCGAGTGTTCAGGTACCAGGTCAGGGTCCAGGTAGCAGTTATCAGTTTGCTCTTCGGGGGGCGACCGATAAATATAAATGCGGACATGTTAAATCAAGGGCTGTACATGACCCTCTTCCCAAAGTACTATTATTTTTTCCAAAAGACACCGTTTATTATGTCTAAAACAGTACCAAAATTGACCTTTTCCCTACTGATTCAAAACCGTCGTACGATGACGATAATCAGTGTTTTATTCCATGTAGGGATAGTACGTCCTTTTTTACTCCTGAATGGGCTCCCCCCGAAGCAAATAATAAACCAATCAATGCAGTTTCGTGACTGCATCAAATCTTTATTTTTTTCCAAAAATTGGGCTGTTCTTCCATATTAAAATTCCTTTTTAAGATTCAACATCTGTAGATTGTTCTTTAATAATTTTTCCAAGACCACTATCAGTGATTTGCTAAATCAGCAAATCGAAAAAAAATCATCAAAATCAGATTTATTTTAGCATGTACCCTGTAACAAGTATAGATCTAACATACCCTGCAAATGATTAAGACCGGGCGAAGAACTATAAGGACATACTGTCGGAACACGGACATTTACTACACACGTAGGGAATGGAGAATCGTATCTTGGAACCACTGCCGTTTTCTTCTTTTTCTTTCAATTATACAGCTCTGTAAAGGTAACTTATGAGAATTTACAGACTTCTCCTTCACTTTGAAGCTATTCCTGCAAATTCAAATATTTTAAAATCCCTGTAGTGTGTCTTAATATTAATTGTCCCGTGAATGTGAAAAAAGATGGTGGGTCCAAAGTCTTACAAACTCGAAAACTAGTCAGCGGGCTAAATACCCTTACCGTGGGACGTAAATGAGCAGGACGGCTTCCCCGTGTTTAGTTTTAGAAGGCTACAGCCACTTGCGCGCGGCTGCGGGGGTTATGCGTCCAGAAGAAATTAGGCCACAAAATTGCTAAAAAGGGAAAAGAAAAGCAAAAAAGGCAATGACTATTTGACTATGATTGGTGTGAGGGGTGGATTTTTTAAAAAAAAAATATCTATTTAGACGAATGATGATCTATAAAGAGATTTTTTTTGCGTACAATGAATTGCGTTAATAAACGATTTCGTTGAAAATAAAAAAAAATAATGAATATTTCCCAGCATGGCTTTCGGTACACCAATGGTGATCCAAAACAAAATTAAAAAATTAAATAGCGATATTCCCAAGCATGCTTCGGAGAACAATGGTGATCCGAAAAAATATTAAGTGAAATCTTCCCATGATCTTTCGATATGAAAAATCATACCTTTTTCCAAAAGGCATTGTTTCCTTCACAGAACTCATTCGAACACCATTGATGGTGATTCCGAAAACAAAATAAATATTAAGTGAATATTTCCCAGCAGCTTTCGGTACACATGGTGATAACAAAACAAAAAAAATCTCAGTAAATCTTTCGCGACTATGAAATCATTACTTTAATCATTAATGGCCATTGCTCCGTCCGCATGATTTCGGTTTACACCACTGGTGATCCCTCCCCCCCAAAATTTGGATAAATAATTTTCGATTGGGATCAAATTGTATAGAGGGGCGATTTAGAGACACTGCTTCTTAAACTATACCCCTCTTAAGCTTACTATTGGTATTTTCCTGTAAAAATATCCATGGATTTCTAAGATAGATTTCATTCAGAGTATTTGGTCTGTTTATTAGGAGGGGTATAAGGAAGAAGGGGAATCTGAGCGGAGTTAAATATCACGAATTTTTTGTTGCAAAAAGAAAGAAAGTAGGAAACCTTGGTTAGGGAGAAAACTCAAGTTAACACCCAGCGTCGTATGGCTCTCGTCCTTCTTGTTTCAATGATCTTTTAATGCATAGAATTTTGCCATAAGTAAAAGTAATCGTCCCATATTGTCGATTCCGGTTAAGATTAAATTCAAATTATAGCTCCCTTGATAATGTTATCTCAATGAATTTCCAAATCAGACGTTTAAAATCTCCCGCGGACATAATTATACCGCAATCCTCCAATCAGCTACATTTAAATTCGATAGTGGACAGTTCTGTTTATTTACAAATTTCCAAAATATTATAGTGGGGTAGGACAAACCAGCCTAACAGCAACATCGAATTCAAAACGGCATCATCTTCCGGTGTAACCCGAGTGCTATTTCAAAGACTTAACGGTAGGAGGGCGCTCTTACGCGTATCGAACGGTTATACACAGACATGACTTAAGGCTAGGCCTGGTCACGAATATTTAAATCTAAATGACCATAATTGACTCTATTTTGCAGCGGGGATAATCCACTAACCTCGGCGGATTTATAATTTGCATTGTGGGATAGGAATTTCAGTAAAAATGCTTTCCGGTAGGAAACTCAGGAGCCACATATTGATGGAGCTCGAGCTATACCGTATTGCTGTAAGCAATCAGACGGGGCCGGCATCTAAATCTGCCTACAAATTCCAAATCTAGCTATTTAGAACCTGGGCTCTGTTCGCAATGGTTTTTACTATCCTTCGGGACAGAGTATCGCCTCATTGTTTTAAAGATTTTCTGGGACATATGTCAATATGATGTATAAAACAGTTACGATCATAATGAATATAATGCGGTCGTGGACAATGAAAACGCAAAATAACTACACTAAAGAGTAATAAGATTAAAACACCAATTTTTTTAAAGTGGATATTTAATTACTTTATTACATGTAAAATTATATACATACTGTAAAAACATTAAAAAAAAGTTTTCCAAAGGCAGCAAAAATTTGACGTTCATTTCCTGAAAATCTATGCATCCATAAATAGAGTTATTTAACTGCACAATATAGTTTGCAGGGAATAGTTGTCTGAAAAAGATACATATGTTATGCATTGTAGTCATTTATGGAATATTGATTAAAATAGATAGGATTATGGAACGGCAGAGTCCCGAGTTGAGTCCTTATCTTGTTATTTTTTACCAATACAATTTTGCAGGGTTATCACATTATAGTAGATTCAACCCATCGTGTCACCGGAGGAAAAAGTTTTGGACAGTGGCGATTAGTTGGGAGAGGAGGCAGAATATGTGGCCAGATTCACCGTTTCATGAATAAACTAGATAATCTGGCCTATTACGTTAAATAGTGCACGACTTTGTGACGGGCAGTCAAAAGTCAGAAAACATTCAACTCACTGTACATTGAATACCATTGAGGCAAATACGATCAGTCAGAATGTATTGAGAGTAATTGTAGCCTATTTAATGTGTTTAGTTGACATGAATATTTCACTAAGTCAGGAATGTTTTTTCTGCATCGGACTAAGTTTCAATAGAGTTCGCGTAAGAATTTTACTTTTCATCACCTGAACATCCCATCATCCAATGCCAATACCATCGGAAAAGTACTAGAGGTGACACGGATGGGTTGAATATCACATAGTTTATAGTGACAAAAAGTACTAAATGAACAGAACTCATTCCCAATATGCCAATTTGAGTAATTTTAATGCACTATAGTAGATCATCCAACATTCTTGTCACCTCTATAGTACTTTTCGAAGGTACTGGCATTGAATGCGGGGATGTGCATTGGATGTAAATAAAAATTCCGCGCTAAATCTATTGGAACAGATAGGCCACGAGCACCGAACAGAAAATCAATTATGTGCTTGATGAAATAATCAGTCAACGTAAATGAATATAGTACATTAACTCTCAAAAAATTCTGACTAATCTGACTAATCGTATTGCTGTAATAGTATTATTATGTAAACAGGGGAGTGACGTTTGCTGAATTTGAGGCTTGAGCGCCCGTGTTTTGGACACGAAGGAACAAAAAGTCTTTGTAGTCCTCCCGGTACTCCTTCTGTATACATGAATGGCGAGATTATCTTAGTTCGTCAGGACGCAGGTGAATCAGACCACATATTCTGCCTCCGCTCCCAAGTAATCGACGCGGTCCAAAAACTTTTCCCGCGTGACACGATGGGTTGAATCTATATAGTAGTTAGATCTTTGTATGTTTTACTCCATGCAGTGGTTGGTACTTGGTTACGCCGATTTGGTGGGATGATCTATGGTTGGATCAATGAAGGCTTTGCAAGCTATGTCGAATACTTGGTGGGAATTACGGAACTTACGTGGGAAATGGTAAGTCGGCGTAGCAGTTATTCTTACGGTTTGGGTTGATTTTCTCAAAGGCTACAAATTTGCTCATTGAAAACGATATGATGGAATAGTTTTGGTCAAATTACTCGTCAAACTTGTGTCTACATTAAGACAATGGAGGACATAACACGACTTTTCTTGGACGAAGTCATGAGCCAAGACATGTTTAAATGTGTCCGTCTGTGAGTCATGTCAAAATCTGGACAGTCTCAAAACTGGGCTTATATGTCTTAAAAGGAGGGTCTTGTACGGATACATGATGGCGTACATAATATATATATGATATAGAGATATATATATATCTATACTATAATATATATATATATATAATATATATATATTATATATCATATATATTATATTATCATATAGATATATATATATATATATATTAGTAAACATTGTCTTGTACTCTAATCAGATTGTTATGGGGACAAATCTGAAAATAGATTAAATTATTTATAGTAGGTTTCAAATTCAGTGCGGTTTTGCATTTATTTCTATGTGGTGATATTGATATGAGGGTTTCAATCCTGGCCATTGTGGATTACTCGGCTTTTTTGCCAAACAAAACATGTCGGTATGGTACAAAGTTACTGACAGAATCGGCTTACGGAAACTGATGCATTCACTTCTACAATGGTCCGTGTTGATTATAGACTTATCCCATGGTTGGCCGGGATGCCAAGGAACTCCTAAATCCGCTTTATGCTAATCTCTTAATACAATGCTGGATGGCCAAATAACAACTTAGGGGAGTGTGCATTGATATAAGAATACATTATTGTCCTATTAGTTCTCCTTGCTGTGATAAGATGGTATTTGCCGTGGTCACAGGTAAGTCAAATAACAACTTTAAAGGAGAACTGTGGTTTTGTTTTCATCCGAAAAAACACATCGCTATCTTTTGCTGTTACTGTGTATTTGAGGTCAACATGTATTTACTATTTACATTACTGTACATTGATAGGCCATACCATAAACCTTTTTACCTGTGTCCATAAAATAATTCATCTTACCTCTCATCATTACTTGGACAGACCCTAAATTTTTAATGAGGTTATCACTTATTTGAAAATCTACTATAAATAGTAGATTAACATTTTTTTATATTAGTTTTCAATGATTTTTTATCTTCAGATTGACTTTTTAATCTAAACTCTGATTGACTTTTTTTAAATCACGCTGTATAAGAACAATTTAAATGGATTAGAATAATTAAAAATAAATTTTCAATTCAGTAAAATATGTTTACTCTAATTCATAGATTAATAATTTAATCTATTTTTCCAGATTTGTCCGCATATCATACTGATAGATTATTTTTTTAACCTAAAGAATTTAGAGATAGTGTGTATATCTGTCTGTCTGTCCCCTCTTTGTAGACCGGATCAAGATTCTTTCCATAGCTCTCTCAGTAACTCTAAGCTTTCTTTCCAGCCTGTGGTTGTGGTCCATGTTTCTGCCCATAGAAAACACGGGAATAATGCACGGTTAAAAACGTTGCTTCGTTGTGTGGTAGACTCTCATCCCTAAATCAGCTGAGTCTTTCCAAACTTATCCAAGCTAGCTGAATCGGGGGGGGGGGCTTCGTTTTACTTCTCCTGCTGTTTCATTTCCATTGAGATCTTTTTACCCAAATGTATATAGATTTCCATCCTTTCTATAACACTCCCTTGAACTGTGATTGTGTGGTCTTTGGTCTGCTACTCAGCAATTACGTTGTCCTCTTGATGTTCATTTTGATTCTGACCTTTTTGCCTTTCTTCACTTTGTTAACAATCATTGTCTGCCATTTCTGTGTGCAGTTTATGACTGAGAAGTAGGAATGTCATCTTCAACCGGAGATGTGTAAGGTGTTCCCCACAACTACAATCCCATTGATTGCCAATTTAAGGTTTGCTGGAATACATTTCCATGGCCTGCAGTGACGATTTTCGGGGAGATTGGGTTACCATTTAGGATCTTGAATGTATTAGTTATGGCGCTCTCCAAGTGTATTTGGGCAATGGGGGTCATTATATATGGCCTTGATTAAGCGGATGTATTCCCTAACGTTCTGTCTTTCTAAAGTCATTAAAGTAATGACTGGTATCCAACTTCAAAATGCCTTCTTCATATTCCACAAAACCGAAGCAGATGTCAAATTGGGTTTTCCTTTTGCTTTCTATAGATCGCTTAGTTCCGGGAGGGGAGGTGGCAGTTTTAATCATGAATTTCTTGGAACAAGGATGCTGACATTATGCAGCATTTACCAACTTGAAAAGAATGCTGGTCATAGAGATATATATATAGCTATATAGAGGGAGAGAGAGCTGATAGTAAGAGCGAGAGAGAGATAGATAGAAGAGAAGAGATAGTAAAACTGTCTTTTTTTGATCTATCAGATTGGATGGGGGGGGGGACAAAATCTGAAAATAGATTAAACATTATTCTAGTAGGTTTCAAATTCAGTGCGAGTTTGCATATTTCTATGTGGTGATATTGATCATGAGGTTCATCCCAATGGCCATGTGGATACTAGGCCTTTGTTGCCAAAAACCAAAACATGTCGGTATGGTACAAGTACTGCACAGAACGGCTTACTGGAATCTGATGAATTCAGCTCTACAATGGTCCGTGTTGATTATAAGGACTATGACATGTTGGCCGGGATGGCACGGAACCTAATCCGATTTATGCTAATCGCTTACTACACGCTGGAATGGCCAAATAAAAACTTAGGTGAGTGTGCATGATATAAGATACATTATTTGTCTATTCTTTTCCTATGATGTGATAAGGAATGTAGTTTGCAGTGTCAAAGGTAAGTCAAATAACAACGTTTAAAGGAAGGAATGGTTGTTTTCATCCGAAAAACCCAAGCTATCGTTTGATGTTAAATGTGCTATTTGAGGTCAACACATGTATTTACTATTACTACTGTACATGATAGGCATACCATAAACCTTTTTACTTGTAGCCATTAAAATAATTCATCTTAACCTCTCATATGATGGACAGACCTAAAATTTTTAATGAGGGTATCCACTTATTGTGAAAATTCTATATAAATAGGTAGACTAACACATTTTTATATTAGTTTCAATGATTTTTTAATCCATTTCAGATTGACTTTTTAATCTAAGAAACTCTGATTGCACTTTTATTTTAAATCAACAGCTTAAAGAACAATTTAAAGGGATTAGAATAATTAAAAATAATTTTCAATGCATTAAAATATGTACTCTAATCATAGATTTAATAATTTAATCTATTTTCCGATTTGTCCAGGCATAATAATCTGATAGATTATTTTTTTAACCTAAAGAATTTAGAGAATAGTGTGTATATCTGTCTGTCGTCCCTCTTGTAATCCGATCAAGATTCTTTCCCTAGCTCTCCAGGAACTCTCAGTTTCTTTCCAGCCTGTTGGTTGTGGTCCATGTTTTGCACATATGAAAAACAACTGGAATAATGCACTGGTTAAAAAACGTGCTTCTTTGTGTGGTAGGCTTATCATCCCGAAAAAATCAGCTGAGCTTGCCAAAAACAGCCCAAGCTGAGCTGAATCTTCTGTTGACTTCTCCTGTGTTCATTTTCCCTTGAGATCTTTTACCCAAATGTATAAGCTTCCATCCTTCTATAACAACTCCCGTGAACTGTGATAGTTTGGTCTTTGAGTCTGCTACTCAGCATTACTTTTGTCCTCTTGATGTTCATTTTGAGTCCTGCCTTTTTTGCCTTTTTCTTCACTTTTGTTAACAAATCCATTGTCTGCAATTTCTGAGGCTTATGACTGAGAAGTAGGATGTCATCTGCAAACGTGAGACATGTAAGGTGTTCCCCATAACTACAATTCCAATTGATTGCCACTTACGGTTGCTGAAGACATTTCATGGCTGCAGTGACGATTTTCGGGGAGATTGGGTTACCATTTAGGATCTTGAATGTATTAGTTATGGCGCTCTCCAAGTGTATTTGGGCAATGGGGGTCATTATATATGGCCTTGATTAAGCGGATGTATTCCCTAACGTTCTGTCTTTCTAAAGTCATTAAAGTAATGACTGGTATCCAACTTCAAAATGCCTTCTTCATATTCCACAAAACCGAAGCAGATGTCAAATTGGGTTTTCCTTTTGCTTTCTATAGATCGCTTAGTTCCGGGAGGGGAGGTGGCAGTTTTAATCATGAATTTCTTGGAACAAGGATGCTGACATTATGCAGCATTTACCAACTTGAAAAGAATGTTGTCATCAGCTCACAGACCATTGCTTTGTATATGTTGCTATTCCCGGCTAATCCATCTTTCCTTGCCAGACAAATATAGCCTACAGTACCAGTCCTGACTCCCGATCCCGGTGTGAAAGCAGATATTAGTCCGGTGGGAGCGCCACAGTCCGGTTCCTAGACGAGTACTGAATAAAGCGTGTGAAACTTAATGTTGCGTAAAGAGTCCAACTGAATCGAGATACCCTATTCCATACCGTTGTAGACGGACTATGAATACTCCGGCTATAAATTACTTCTACACCGTCCTGAATGCTTTTGAATTTGTCGCAAAACATGCTAGATACCTGTAAAGTCGTGTCATGGATTGTGAACACCTTGCTTTTCTGTTCCAGAAATGCCACAAACTGCCACTCTCCCTGGAACTCTTCCTGTTTTAACTGGTTTTGACAGAATGTAAACATCCAACATTGTTTTCAAACTCGTGGAAGGGATTTCAGTAAGGTCCCCTTTTCATTAGGTCAATTTTTTCATGCCATGCATGTCCCTTTAACGGTATAGGATCATGATTCCTGTGCTTTTCCACTCGACCGACACGTGCTTTACTATGCGTCGCGTATACGCGATTATAGCGTAATTACTATTTTTTTCATAGGCAAAAATGCTATAGTTTTACGTATGCGGTGTATACTAACTATGCGTATGTATCGAACGTATCCTCCACTGCACCACTGGGGGATGTACAAGTTTTAACTTTAGTATTTTGTACTTTTAAATTGAAATTAGCTTTAAGCCCATAACTCTGTAAGTACCATTACCAAGCCATCTTTAATACAATTTGATACTCATAGATTTATCGGCCTCTCAACAAGATTTAAACACACTTTATGCCATATAAAATTTGTGTGGTTTACATCGGTTATTAAATTGTCTTTGACAGGAAAAACGGTTTGTTGTTGAAACTCTACTTACGTATTTACAGAAGATGCTTTAGGAACTTCACATCCACTTCGAGTGCCTGTTAACTTCAGTTGTCATGAAATATTGAAATATTCGACATTATCTCCTACTTTAGGTAATTAAACTCAAAGTACTGACAGTTTTTTCCAAGCTGCTACCAAACTCGAAGGGTTTTTGATCGTTGTTTTAGCCGATTTATCTCCTTTCCGTTGTCTATGTGAGCGTTTGAGGTATAAGAACGAGATTGGATTAATTGTTACGAGTAACTATTGAAATTCTTTGAGGAAGTGACTATCGCCGGACTTTGTCTGGCGATTAACTGTTTTTTGAAATCTATTTAACGACAAACTTATCGGGGCTATTTATATAGTAATATCTAGCATCTCACAATAGTATTGACGGTTTATTCCGTAAAGCTTATGTAGGATTAAAATCAATCAACCACCCACATCCTCCCGCGCTAGTGTAGTGGATAAGAGCATCGATTTAGTAATGCAGGTATCACGGTTCGAATCCAACCATGGCATTTTTCAAATAAATGATTTCAATAATATTAGAGTAAAGAGAAATATGACTAAGTCCAGGTTTCCGGTAAATAGATTTCACACAGTAATTCGCCATACTAGCCCGGCGAATAGCTGTTTGCCTTATTTGACATTGGCCAATTCGTCTGCCGATAAAGTATGAACCGAAGAATGGTATCCTAGACCGATACACTATTATAAAAAGATATACAAGCTTGAATATTTGAACTTGGTTCTCTTTGCATTAGGTAAGTGAGCAAAACGTTTTATAGAATGAAGTATCAGCGCAGAGGACCGGGTGTAAGATTTATTCCATAATCGATGATCTCGCAGAATTTACATTTCACACTTGTAATTTCATCAAGTTAATGTTAATAATAGCAATATTTTTAAACAATGGTTCAACCTATTCAGGGTTATGTATCATAGTGAATGACACGAGCGCAAAATACATTTGCATGCATTAACATTTAGACTGGGTTAAAATAATTAGTTTCGTTTATCAAAAAGGTGGAGATCGTGCTAGAATCGAAACATCAGGCCACACACTAGTACATACATTATTTTGGTAACATTGTTCTTTTAATCTTTTGGAAACCCAGGGAGCTGCCGTTCTTAGGATGTTGAACTACATCTTAACAGAAGACGTTTTCAAGCAAGGCCTGGCCGAATACTTACAACTTCATGCATATGGTAACACAGAGAGTGACGACCTTTGGGCTTCCCTAACATACGTAAGACCGTCAATTTTATATGATCTCACTAACATTACTAATTTGTCCTTGTGATCAGTCAGTAATGTCAACAGGTTGACCCACATGTGACACACGCGTAAATGTGCCACTTTTTCGGCGCACGCGCCGCGTATGTATGATAATCGTAATATAATGCTCACGCTTTAAAACACCACTGGTGGACCATGACACAAGCACGGTATAAACGTTCAGAAAACAAATTATATGCAATGAAAGGGGAACTAAGATCCGTTGGCAGTAATAGAAACTAGATAACATACCTGTAAATCTCCCGGTGTGTTGCAGTTGTGAAAGTTGCACATTTAGCGTAAATTTGGGATCGTTTAATGCACAACATCACAGACGATAATTGTCGAATTCAACTACCTGTACGATAAGAAAGTCCCGTTTTCAAAGGAGCACCGTTTAATACCCAGGGGGAGGGGAGGCCAGGATAGCGTCGTTTTTACCGAAAAATGATAATCTTATTAAAGGAACGCCTATTATGGAGCGAGAGTTATGTAAGATTGTACTTTTTAGCTTGATAAATAAAAAAAGAGGTTAAATGTGATTCGTTTAAACCAAATTGAGGTAAAAACTGATAATGTTTAATCTAGTAACTGAAAGTTAGGCCTACCATAAAACGTATTAATATCGCCAGCTTATTTATGGCATTGCATTTGGTAATATGGTTTCTTAAATTTGGAAATGGTGTAGGTAGGATTTTTTTGGGTGCATGGTGAAGAGGTTAGGTGAAGATTTTTCAGCTCCGTGCTAAATGTTAATACAAATCCTGACCAATAGGCCTATAGGAGGGAGAGGTTAGGTGAAATCAATTAGGATTTTAAGGTTACTATCCATTGCTAATTCAGTATCACAAATGAAATATAAATTTGTTAACAGGCATTTTATTACGTTTGCACGCAACTTTCTTACGCTCTGAAAGTGTCGCTGGGAGGGTACTCCCCTGCCACTTCCTCGGAAGCTGCGCCACTGATTTTGGACTAATATTTCAGATTTGGAGGTATTTGGAATTCAGATTGGCCAAGAACGGCTTTATGACATGATAAGCGAGTCTCTGTAACTGAAATGATGGCGGGACTGCGCCATCCTCCCGACTTTCCGCCCCATCCTGGGTTTACTTCATGCAGTTTCTAAAAATAAATCTTTTATTATATTCTTGGTAATCAGAGAATTGTGATTTTGCATAAATCTTTTGGTGTAGGCCTAATATTGTCAATGTTTTAGAATGGGGTGAAGGAATTTTAATACCGTTATTTATATTGCGAGAATTGTCTTACATCTTCCGATCAAAGAATTTTAAAACTCGAAAATAATGATTAAAAGAACACCAGGTACAGAACGTTTGATATTGGCAAGGGTGCAGCCAGGGGCCAAGGAATTCAGATTTTTAAAGAAGTTGACCTTTCCCCAAAAAATGTTTGCAAAAGATGGCTTCCGTATTTTCATGTGAGATAGAGCTCTTTAAAATACACATTTTCCAGAGAAAATGGACAGAGCTTCGCCGTCTGACAGCCCCAAGTAACTGTCTGTATAAACTAAGTCCGTGTAGTGTATTAAAAGCAAGGGGG
Organism: Ophioderma brevispina; assembly: GCA_023653785.1. Lineage (NCBI taxonomy): Eukaryota > Metazoa > Echinodermata > Ophiuroidea > Amphilepidida > Ophiodermatidae > Ophioderma > Ophioderma brevispina. Next base: position 2,504 of record JAMKCH010021938.1, on the reverse strand, counting down.
TGAAACGCATTCAAAACCAGTCGTCCGTGCTGGGCGCTGACATTTTGAATATTGCACGGAATAATTATCAGTTTGGGTGCTTGTATACACACATAATGTCAATTCGGTACAAACAATCCGCCAAAATATCAGTTGTTTGATGTTGGGTGCTATTGGGTGGTTAAATTTTGTCCTACCCATGGCCACGCAACGAATGAAATGACACATCAGTCGTCTTGATTTAAATAAACCGCCTCAATGAATACATCTTTTCACCTAAGCGCGCATTGCATTATGAGAAAAAAGAGTATCTGAGCACAATGATCCAGGTACACTATTATTACACCTGGCCACCTCTAACACATACATTAATTTGTATCACTACCGATTAGTGTATATGCAAAGCGGCACCCACAGTATGTGGAAGAAGCGGAGGCAGCCATTGCTTTCTATTGTTGGTACTCTATGTTTTCTTTGTGGTCGGCAAAACATGCGAGACGGTGAATTTCTAAAGATTACGTAACGTTTTGCCTCTCTATCTATATAGAACCTCTTTGATTAAAAGTACATGGAAAGTATCAAGGCCTAAACTTTTAAAGCTTGAAAACTTCAAAACAAAACCGCTATAACAATACGTTTTTGTTGGTTTATCCCTTTGCACCGTTGCAGTTAAGTAGTTAACTAAAATACATTCAGAAGACATTTAGCATACAGCAGTTAAATGGTTAAATAAAAATATTAATGTGAGTGAACTATCCGAAAGTCGGGAGAACAACGATGTCGGAAACCAGTTTAACAGGCTTTATAAATTGAAAATCTTTCAAATTTATGTTCTTTTATTCACATAGAAAAGATATGGCCCCCTTTCCTTAACTTTATTGTTCTCTATTTACTTATTTTATTTCCTCAAAGATACCGAAAATCGGGAGATTTGCTAGCACAACCGGGAGTCTCCGCAGAAACGGGTGAGTTGGCATCTCTGACTACACCCTCATTACACAACATTAATTATAGTGCCCTAACAATGTTTCCAAATGAAGGAATCGAACCTGCCAAAAATGGTTCCAGCGCTTAAAATGCATTTTTCTTCAGAATTATTTGCGCACAATCTATTGCTCCAGGGACATTTTTTCTTGGGTTCAAGTTATGTTTTTGTTCATACCCTTCCAGCTGACAACTTGCCTGAACGGTTTCCAACTCTCAGAAATAAACCTATTAGTTTTATGCCCGCAGAAAACCAACCAACAATTTTAGTAAGAAATCATACCACATGGGTCCGTTTTTCGTCCTTGTGAGAAACTTAGAACATGTCTTTTTAAGAGAAGCATCATACATGCGTTCAATTTTTGAAACTGACTCAAACACATGCTAAAATGACACATTTGAAAAATGGGTAAGTATTTATTGCAAGTGTATAAAATCCTTAGAAATGGGTATGTTTTTCTACTCCAAAAAAAATTGAGGGCAACGTTTTTCTGGAAATATTATTTATGATTTCAGTAATATGTTAACGTACTACAAGACTCTCGCTTCCTGTTTAGTACATCTAAAAAACCCCCATAGAAATCCGATAATGAGTTAATGAATAATTAGGTGGGCTCCAGGACCCAGACCCCCCCCCCCCCATACCATGCATGGTCAGGGGAAAAATAATAAACTAACCACCGGGAACCACACGTATTTTACTTATGTACAATTAAATTATAACAGATAAAAAATCAGCCATTATTTCTTCTAATATGGAATTAATTGGATCTGAATTTGGACAAAGAACTAAATTAGTTTAAAAGTATTGGTGCAAGCGGCGGTTACGAAAATGGTTATTTTTGAAGAAAAATAAAATGTCATTTCCGCCCCCATCAAAAATTTGAAAAGCTCCTTTTTATTTTCGATTCTAATTGCAAGTCATGTTGTCTTAGGCAAAAAAAAAAAAAAAAGAACAAAACACAAAGAAAAAAAGTGTGTTTCCAGTAGGCTGCTCGCATTTTGATTTTGGAGCCATTTACCGCGTTTTTTTAAAATGATTTACTGAGACAATTTGCGCTTTTTAGACTTAAGTGCCCCAGAAGATGGAAACTTTCATTAAAAAACTGTATCGAGCCAAACGATAATTCTTTTATAAATTAATAACTCTGACAGTTTTAAAAGTGATTTGCAACTGTTGATTTGAATTTGTTGATTGACCATTTCTGGGACACTCCTTTCAAAAAATCAAAGCGCATTTAGATTTTTGGAATACTGGAAACAAAAATGATTTTGTTGGCTTATGACCCTTCATACTATGGTGTAAGTTAACAAAAAGCTCTGCCCCTATCTAACCTTGGATCAATGCACTTATACGTTGTTAGAAAGACTCTAAAAAATGGGGGAATGCTGCGACCACTTAAATGTTAGATTGCCATAGCCTAGCCCTCCGCTGTAAAATTAAAACAAAATATCAACAGGGTTAATGTTGCTTGTTCTTTTTTGTGTTTCACGGTGCTTCGATAACGAAAAAGGTCTCATTTCATAATCACTTTCTTAAA